>OY282500.1:21645845-21911557 GCA_958295605.1 Ajuga chamaepitys
ACCCTATCCCTTCTCCACTCCCCCACCACCCCCACCTCCGCGGCACTCTCCACCACCGCATTCCTTATCGACGCTGACACCGGCCACCGCCTCACTTACTCCACCTTCCTCCACCAAGTCAATTCTCTCTCATCCTCCCTTAAATCCCTCTCCAACAACGACGTTGCTTTCATCCTCTCCCCGCCCTCCCTCCACATTCCCGTCCTCTACTTCTCTCTCCTCTCTCTCGGCGTCGCCGTCTCTCCCTCCAATCCACTCTCTTCTCCTTCCGAGTTAACTCACCAAATTCAACTCAGTAAACCTACCATCGCCTTCTCCACTTCTGCTTTTGCGCACAAACTCCCGCATACTCTTCCTATTGTCCTCCTCGATTCCCCGGACTTCCTTTCCATGCTTGATTCTGGAGTTCCGAGCAGTACGGACTCCGCCGTTGTGAACCAATCGGACTCCGCCGCCGTCCTCTATTCTTCCGGCACCACCGGCAAAGCTAAAGGCGTCGTGTTAACTCACCGGAACTTAATATCTGTGATAGCCGGATTTTACCATAACAAGGTCTTCAATGATGAGAAAGCAAAAGAGGAAGGAAACAGTGTTTATGTCCACCCGGTGTCGCTTTTCACGTTGCCATTATTTCACGTGTTTGGTTTTTTTATGCTGATAAGGGCAGCGTCGCTGGGGGAGAGCGTCGTGTTGATGAAGAAGTTTGATTTCGTGAAAATGCTGGAGGCTGTGGAGAGGTACAAAGTGACCTATATTCCGGTGGCCCCGCCGCTTGTGTCAGCGATGGCGAAGTCCGATTTGGTGGACAAATATGACTTGACCTCACTGCAAGTCCTGGGATCCGGCGGAGCGCCTCTAGGAAAGGAGGTCGCCGAGCAGTTCAGGGTGAAATTCCCCCACGTCGAAATTATTGAGGTACTAATCCAAAAGCGCATTTTATTATCAGGCGAATCCCAAACGTTACCATAATCAGGATGATGTTAAATGCTGGTTTGATATATAAATTAGGAAATCATCTTTGATTTTGTCGGTAAAGTGAGATTAATTAGGGCCCACCCACCAAATTAATCATAGATTATTCCAACGTGTACTATCTGGAAAGACAAAACTTGCTATTTTATTTGACATCCATATATACAAGTTCGGAAAACTGATAAGCTGCCAACCTATTGTGTTGCTTATGTATATTATATCAATAACATATCTACAAAACGCAGGTGCTCACAAATTACTTGTCATAGTTGTGTAGTATATTGAAACTCTTCAAGTAAGATTTCTTAGATGAAGCATGTATATAAAAGGACAGGTGCGTTAACCCATGTTACTATCATGGGATTAGATACGAGGGCCGCCTGAACTGTTGCTTTATTCATATCACGCTATCCGTCCTATATAATAAGTCATGTTTGGATAAGCTAAAAATAGTTATACGAACAAGATTTGTTTTCTTGGGACAGAGGCTTTATAGTTTAAATAGAGCGGAATCACGATAACTCCTTTGAATTTGAAAATTGGCAAGATAAGCAAGCTAAGGGGCGCTTGGTACTGGAGATAAGAGTATGATGACCCCTCATTCATTATCATTCATAATTTTGAACCAAGCAGCCTCTAAAAGATAGATAGTTTTGTACTTGAAGACGGCGTTCTGTTTATAGGTGTGTTTGAGGTGAATCGAGAAATGAGTCAAGAGTGAAGAGTAGTTAAATCAATCCAAATTGAAAAGCTCGATACCATTAGTTAATCTTGATAATCCTCATTTGTTGATTCCTACATGGCAACGTTAATGCAAAATGCAATAAAAAGTTCAACACTTTGAATTTGAACTGGCTAATATATCCAATTCTTGGAATATTCCCTCCCATGTTGTGATTTAATGGCCAAATAAGTCGACTTTAGAAATTGTTTGTTGGTTTTTTTCTTCTGGACTAGTAAGTTACTGTATCTATGCATAAAGTAATATAATCCCTTTGCAGATCTGATAAGAAAAAGCCCTTAAATCCGACTAGCAATTCTGAACTTAGTTTTTTCCCACACGGAATCTTCTATTTCTTTCCATTCAAATGGACCAATCCACGGCGTCCACAGAATCTTAGCGCTCTTGCTCTTAACTATTTTGGATGGAGCACGGTGCTGTTTAACCTAAATGGGAATCCTATTTTCCTCTAGGCATACATAATGTGCACTGTTGTGCTACTTGATTCTGAATGTATTGAGGGCGGATTTGGTGCTAGATAATTGGATAATTTGAAATTCATTAGTTTTGTTCCTGCAGTCAACTCAAGTATTCAAATTTGTGGTCTTAGAGAAAAAGAGTTAAGTTGTTTTGATTAGAGTCATAAGTTAGTGTTGTGTAGGGGTATGGTTTGACTGAGACAGCAGGAGGGGTGACAAGAACAAACCCTGAGGAGGCAAAGCGATATGGATCTGTGGGCCGCTTAGCTGATAACATGGAAGCAAAGATAGTTGATCCTCAGAGTGGAGAATCCTTGCCACCTGGACAACGAGGAGAATTATGGTTGCGAGGGCCTGCAATTATGAAAGGTTATGTGTTTTTGCATATTCTTCCTAATCATCTTATCTTTTTCTTGCATTATCACTTGCCTCACTTTCTCATGTCCTTAAACATTGTGACAAATCTATATAGCCTTTATTTACACTCACCTAAATTGATTTTAGGAATCAATACAATTTGCCATCCAAACTAAACCTCACCATTCCTAATTCCTTCTTTTTGTTTTGGGCGACCCTTGTTAATCTTCAAAAAATTATCCACGAATCTCTCACAGTACTATGCTAAACTCATTAAACTTCTAATTCATTGAGGCTCCATTTGGATGGAGGGATTTGTGTTATGGATTTATGAATCCATTGTCAAATCCACTCCATGTGCTTGGATAAAATACTAAATAAGTGGATTTGTAAAATCAGATTTTTAAATCAATCCAATTAGAAATCCAAGATTTGAGATTCACCATTTTGCAATATATTTTTGTGGATTTCAAATCCTTTGACAAAAGGTAGTCATTTACAAATCTCTCCTCACTCACACTTCTCTCTCTCGTCCTCTCTCTCCCTCTTTCATTCTCTCTCTCCTCCCCCCTGCTCTCTTTCTCCCTCTTATTCCTGTCACTATATCTCCCTCTCGTTCTCCAATATAATGCACTCGGTATTTTTTAATTCTTTTATTATTATTTTTTTTCTTTTATCTCCAATGAAATGCTCCCAATAATTGGGATATAAAATGCATAAATGTATGTGTGTGTATATATATAATTGGAAAAAGAAATGTTCGATTAATTTAGATGTTTTATTTTATTTAATAAAAAATATAAATTGTTAGTTTAAACGTTAAAGAAAAAAATTGAATTTTACAAATATTGTATCAGTTTTTTGCCAAACAATGAATTTAAAATTTTGGATTTAAAAATCATTTTACAAAATCACCATAAATCCAAGCAAGGGATATCAAGTACATAGATTTCAAATCTAAGGATTTTGAAATCTATTCATTTTAAATCCCTTGACAAATCAAATCCCTCCATGTAAATGGGTTTGACATTCTTTGGTTAACTCCAATTACTAATGACTTTGACTTTGCTGGATCCACCATTATCCTATCCTTATGACATGACCCAAGAAACGACTCTATCAAGTCAAAACTCGCACTTTGAGAACTTTGCGTATAGTTTATGCTACCGCAAGGTTTGTAACACAATCCTCTAATGTTTCTACATGCTCTTCTTGAGTTTCGAGTTAAGCATGTCATTAATAACGACGATGACAAACTTTGTCAAGGAATTCTTTAAATATTCGATTCATTAAATCCATAAATACTACCGGTGCATTCGTCAATCCGAAAGGCATAGATACTAACTCATAATGCTCATACCTTGTTTTGGAAGCAATTTTGCCACATCAAGCTCCTTGATCGTTAATTGATGATACCATATCGTAAGTCAAACTTGGAGAAAACAGTGGCTCCTCTTAACTGATCAAATAAGTCTTTGATTCTCTACAAATGATATCTATTCTTGATTGTCAATTTGCTTAGCTCCTGGTAGTCGATGCACATTTTCATAGCCCCGTCATTTTTCTTCATAGATAGAACCGGAGCTCCCAAGGCGAGTGGCTATGTAGAATAAAGTCATTTTCAAGTAGCTCTTGCAATTGTTATTGAAACTCTTGTGATTATGCTGGAGTCATGCGCTAAGGTGCTTTTGATATTGGATCCGTACCTGATTTATCAATCTCAAACTTAATCTCTCTCCTAGGTGGGAAACCTTGCAATTCATCAGGAAACAAACTAATGGTATTCTTGTATCTTTTGCTCTTTTTTCTTAGGATCCACTACATAGGCCAAGAATCCTAAACACCCATTAACTAACTTTTTTGGGCTTTTAAGCCGATAAGAATTTTCTTGTTCTTTTCTTTAGTTTACCATAAACTCGAATCGGGAATCACCTTCAGTCTCAAACATTATCTTTTGCTTATGACACTCAATCGTTGTGCCATACTCAGAAAATTCATCCCAAGGATAATACCATAGTCATGCATGTCCAGTAGTCCTAAATCACTAAAAAGTACCCTTCCGCAAACATAAATTGGTAGCGCACGTAACCAATGTTTTGACGACATCACCTCATCAGAAGGTAGTGTTGTTAAGAACTGTGGAGGCCTTGTTTTGTAAGAGAGAAACCACGGGCATTTGTTGTCATTGGTGGGGCATCACTCTTCCTTGATTAATCGAATGTCCTTCGAGCGCTGCCTGAATTTGATTTGATTGAGAATGTCTGCTCCAATGCTGATAATGTGGTTGTTGCTGGTTGGTTTTCGTAGGACTATACTTGGAGATTTGTCTCTCTATACCACAAGTATAACATCTACTCATGCCTTGACGACAAACCCCTGGGTGCATCCTTCCACACTTTCTATACCGAGGAAACTTTAGTTTCTTATAAGATTTCCACCTTCTGTCTTGACTATTGAAGGCTTCTGATTTCAATGCTTTCTTTTTTCATTGTGGTTTCCCCCTTTTTTGGTCGCTTTCTTAAGGTTTTTGGCCTCAAAACTTCCACGATTTCTATTCTCAATAAGTGACTTATTCTGTTGTATTTTTTCCATCCCATTTCAGAGCACTGCCGATCTTTCGCAGTCCGAGGTTAATGAACTCTATTAATCACGTTCGCATCAATCTGACTCTCTCCATGTCATCTTTGACCATCTCTGGGCATAAACGAGCAAGCCTGTTGAACATCCTCACTATCTTCTCAACATATAAGTCTTCTTTTCGGAATTCATTAAACTCGTTGTAGTGTTTATTGGTTACCTTCATTTGGAAGAACTTCTCAAAGTCACCGGAAGTAATCTCACTGATGTTTCTCTTTGCCATTCACTCTTTCCCACCACATTCTAGCATCTCCCATTTAGCAGAAAGATACATACTTTACCTTTTCATGTTTGCAAAAGGCGGTCTAGGTAGCCTCCAATCCGTTCCGCTTTTGCTCAAATCGCCCTCCCTAGACGTTTTTGGGCCAAGGCGCCGTGTAGGCGGGCCTAGGCGGTTTATTTATTTTTTATATTATGTTTTATTGAGGACGCCACTATTTTTTGAACTTGAAGCAATTTATTAAGTTAAAAAGATAAAACTTAAAAGTTCAAACACTCACTCTCCTCATTCCAATGGCAGAAAAAAATGAAACAAAAGTTAAAACCCTCTTCCCCACAATTCGAGTTCCTCCATCGCCTTTCTTTTCATTCCATCTTGCGTAATTAATTAACTATATGAACCTTTGTAGTGAAATTTGGTCTACTTTAAGTATAAAGCTTTTAATAGACATGTAAAACTTAAATTTTAAAAAAAAAAAAGAAAAAATAGGAATTCTCTAGGGGCCGCCTTGAAGCTGCCTATACGGTCTAGGCGCTAGGCGGCCCCAAACCGCTCCGCCTCCGCTTTCCGCATTCTGCAACTATGTTTTTAGGTCAGTCGAACAACTCTACTCTGCTTTCTAGAGTCTTGAACCATGTATGAGCATCTCATGGTTCATCTACCCTAGCGATATTTTCTGGATTCAACTTCTGGCACTGAATAAAGTAAGATTGTTGTCTTACCACTATTGCTGCTAATTCTTTTTGGGATGTCCAAGAATTGCTCAAGACTTTAGAAAGCACTGCAGAATTGTTTGATTGACCCGAGAATGAGAAAGTGAAGTGTGCATTGTTCTGCTTGACAAGAGTTGTTAGAATGTGGTGAAAGTGAAGAGATTTGTCAGTGAAATGACATTGGCTGACTTTGAGAAATAGTTCTTTGAGGAGTTCTTTCAAATGAAAGTAACCAATAAACTCTATGATGAGTTTACCGAATTTCCACAGGAGCACTTATCTGTTGAGGAGGAAGTTCGACAGGCTAGCTCGTTTGTTGCATGAGCTAATCAAAGATGAAAAGGAGAGAGTTAGATTGACGCTATAGATGATACGACCCCTGATAGCCCTTAACGTGACTAGTGTAGTTGATCTACCTGTGGCTGTGGAAGAATTGATCAGTTGTGCCTTGACCACTAAGCATCATCTAAATGGGATGAAAAACATACAACAGAAGCAGCCAATTCACGAGAATCTAAGTTTTGGGAGCCAAAATACTCAAGGAAGCAATCGGAATTGGAAAGGGAACAACAACAATAAAAAAGGTAACATTACAAATAGAAGCCAGTCAAAAATAGAGGGAGGATCATACTACAAGCAAGTAAAGTTTCCTCAATGTCCAAGATGCACCCAGAGATTTGTTGTCAAGGCATGAGTGGGTGTTATACACATGGTATAGCCGTATAGAGGGACGTCTCCAAATATTATCCCTACCAAGACGAGCATAGGGTAGGTTGCAAATGGAGATGTGTATTAATTGTTGAAGTTTAGATGACAACTTTTATCCAAAACCATTTTGGATGCACTTTTTTCTTTTTTCTTAAAAAGAAGTCCTGCAGTTTGAAGCTTGGCCACTGCTAGCCCCTTTAAGTATCCATTGATTAGATTCTTGCCGTTGTCTGTGCAGAAGTACATACATTTTTTAAATTTACCTAAATGAATGAAAATTTGGTGCTTCTTGTGAAATATGCACAACCCTCCTATGTTAGCTTGAAGAGATATAGGGTGCGACTATGACAGGCTACGCTGGAGATGATGCGGCAACAGCTGCAACCATGGATTCAGAAGGGTGGCTAAAGACTGGAGATCTCTGTTATTTTGACTCAGATGGATTTCTGTACATTGTGGATAGATTGAAAGAATTGATAAAGTACAAGGGATACCAGGTGAACCTCTGTGCCTAGATATTTTGTCAGGGCTGAATTTGCTCATGTTTCTAACAGAAATGTGATATTCCAGGTTCCTCCAGCTGAGCTGGAGCATTTACTTATGTCAATGCCTGAAATTGCTGATGCAGCAGTGATTCCGTAAGCATTCTTCTATTTGGGGTTCTAAATTGTTCGTTCATCATATCTTGCCTTTTTCTATTTATTTGAAAATGCTTATCGAGGCAGTGTCTGAATTGCCTATTAGCGGTTGTGTTTGTTGCTTTGGAGTTGACTTTGTCAAGGTATGATTATCAAAGTCCAGAGTCTGAACCTTTGGTTTCAATAGAGCAGAAAAATCTGATGTTTTAGATCTTTACAATATGGAACATTAAATACATGCTGGAGAGCTTCTCCAGGGAAAGAAGATGATGCTCGAAGTGGAACTTGTATCTGAATATCCTTTGTAGTAATGCTCTCACATTTACTCACTCCGTCCCATTTAACTTGTTGACGGGATTTGTATCTGATGATAACAGATATCCCGATGAGGACGCAGGTGAGATCCCTATGGCCTACATTGTGAGGAAAGCTGGTACCACCATTTGTGCAACTCAAATTATGGATTTCATCGCTAAACAGGCATGTCAACATACTCTCTGCAATATGTACAAATGCCAAATATTAAACCAAATTATGTTGCAGGTGGCTCCTTATAAAAGGATTCGACGAATTGCATTCGTCAACTCAATCCCCAAATCTCCAGCAGGGAAAATCCTTCGACGGGAGTTGCTTGCTCATGCTCTTTCTACCGCTTCGTCTAAATTGTAGATTTTCAGAATAAAATGACTAACTCAGCCTAAAATGCATTTCTTTCCTCTAAAAAACATGTATATTATGCTGTGTTCTACACTTCTTCAGCTTCTCAACTGTACTTTTTGATGAGCTTATAGTGGGAGGGTCTTCGCCTTAATTCTTTATCATTAGATCATAAATCAACTTATCTACTTCTATTATAAAAGTGTGAGTTGTTTCTTACAAATTTTGATATGCCTATTATATCCTTAATGAATTTTTATTTTTAAGATTAGTTTGGTAACTATATCTTAAAGCTTTATTTATAAATTATATCTTTGAATTTTTATGGTTAGATAAAATTTGATTTGCCTATTATATCATTAATGAATTTTAGTTTTTAAGGTTAATTTATTAACTATATTCTCAAAATTTTATTTATTTGGTTAGAGCCCTATATAATTCATCTATCAATTCATGGATATGATACCCTAAAAAAATTCACGGATATGATATATAATTCATCTAATGGCATAAGTTGAACCTACATATTAATCATATTCTATATTTTTCTTTATTTTTTATGATATACATAACATTATTATTTTTATTTTTAAGTTTCTTTTTAAATTTCTTATCTCTTTTATAATGTGATTCTTTTATATAATTGTCAAAAAAGAAAATTTTAGAAAAATAAATTAATTAGTAAATTTTTAACGCTAATTTAGTAACTTTATTTTTTAAAGTTTTATTTATTTAGTAAGATCCATTTTATAATAAAAATTCATCTCTCAAGTCTCAACTTATGAAATTTTCTATCACATTTCATATAATATATAGTTCAACTGGTGACATAAGTTGAACTTAAATATTCATAATATCTTATATTATTATTCCTTTGTAGTAAAATACATTATATTATTCTTTTTATTTGTTTATATTTTATTCGATTCTTCATAAATTTCTGATAATTTTTCTAATTGGTTTTTTCTATAATTGAAGAGGAAGGAGAAAGACCAATTAGCACAAATTTACTTACAATAAGTAAAATTACTTTAGTATATGATTCTCATGATATTGAATAATTGAAGATACACAAAAGATATTTATGTATTTATAAGAAAATTATAGAAATTTAAACATATTATAATGACTTTAGTAACTTCGAAGAATGACTTTTTTACTAGGATAATGATTCCAAGACTTTTAATTTCAAATAGTGGTACTTTAGAGTTATTTAGATATTAAATGTTTGCAAGACTATCAAGTTTTGGTGTTTTTTTATTGTGAAAAAAATACTAAAAGATTTTATGATTAGCAAAAACAAGAAAAAAACTATACACATAAAAATTAGAACAATTGAATAATATTGAAAGCTCTTATTTATCATTTTTCATTTTAGGGATATTTTTTTATTTTTGGTTTACTTTTTCTTTTTAATTTAGGTACGTAGTTATAATATATATATACTCATTCTACTAACCATAACCATAACCAAAAAAAAAAATTGAGAAGACAACTATAGTGTATCATATATTCCTTTTATTTACTCTTAATTTTTTGTGAATCGATCTTTCTCATTTCTCTACAATCATAAAAGAATCCAATTAGAAGAACTATATGAAATTTATGAGAACTGAAGAAAGCATATATAAAAATTGAAAAATGATATAATGTATATTACTAAAAAGGAATAAGAATATAAGATATTATGAACATTAAAGTACTTTAGTTTATGATTCTCAAAATATTAAATAATTGAAATGTACACAAAGATATTTATATATATATATATATATATATGTATAAAAGTTATAGAAAATTAAACATAGTTTAGTAGGAGTTTAATAGCTCCAAACTTTGACTTCTTTGTTAGGTTAATCACCACAAGAATCTTAACTTACAATAGTGGTATACCATAAAGATATTTAGGTATTGAATATTATATTAAGTTTTTGTGTTTTCATGGCGAAAAAGTACTAATAGATTTTAGGATTAGCAACAAGAAGAAAAAACCATATACATAAAAATTAGAACAATGAATAATAGTGAAAGCTCTTATTGATTTAATTTATCATCTTTAAATTTCTAGAGATAATTTTTTTAGTTTACTTTTCTTTTTTTTTTTTTTTAATTTAGGTACGGTAAGTAGCTATAACATTTATATACTCATTCCAATAACTACAACAAAACAACGATAGTGCATTATATAATATTTAATTTATCACAATATATGAATGACTCAAGATTAATGATAATAACATGATAAAGTATTTAAAATATGTAAAATGTAAAAGTTTAATATAATTTCAATAGTTATGAGTTTGACTTCATAGTTGAATAATAGACACACGATTGTTGACATATGATCATACTTATATTTTTTTATTATATAAAAATGATAGAAAGTTAAATTAAAAAAATTCTATAAAAGAACTTTTTTAAAAAAAAAAAATAGATGAGATTAAGTTATATCATTTGGACTATTTAACAATATATAAACATTATATGTCAGAACAATATGTAAATGATTCACAATGATTTATGTTACTATGTATAAATTATTGACAAATTCTTACATAGTGTTTGGTCATAAATAAAATAGCCAATTATAAATATAAATTAGAGTAATACTTATCTAAGAGTAACAATTTATTTGTCTAAATTTGAATATTATAAATTTGCTACTTGCAATAATCTCCCTAATTTTTTAAATTATTGAAGTATCATTATTACAACACTAAGAAACAATAATAGAATTTATATAAGTTATCTAATGAAAAAATAAAATTTGAATATAGAATATTTAGACTAAAGTGTAAATTATTGAATTGATCAAGTGTTAGAGCTTAATGCAAATAGTAACTTAAACTTCATTATAATATAAACTTGAAGCAAGTACTGAAATCAAAGAATAAAATGACTTGCATGTGAAATCGCTGAGATTATATTTTAAAATTAACTTTTGAGTGGGTAAAAAGACATAATAGGAAATTGTATGTTTTTTTTTTTTTTGTGCATACCACTTTATTAAAGTCCAACAATAGAAAATAATGTCAAAACAATTGAATAAGAACTATATGATGATAAAATGAATACAAGTGAGAAAATACATTGTGAAGAAATATAACACAAACTTATGAATAGACATTATTATTAGTAGATATAACTTTATTAACATAATGAACAAAATTATAAAAAAGCTAACGTAAAAATTATAAATATTATAGGGTCTAAGTAAATTTTTCATTATAAAGAAAATTATAATAGACGAGTCTAGGTAATATAATTGAAAAATCAAAGAATAAACTAATATGATAGAGTCAGATATATGAGAAAAGAATACAAAAACAAAAATTATATATATATATATATATATATATATTTATGTCGTTAGATGTCCATACAAGTTAATTATTACAATGTAGTATTTTAAAAGTTGGATTAAACTAGGGATACATTTAGCCTTACTGTTTTACACACTAAATTTCTTTGTATGAGCATTACTAAGTAAATATAAATCGAATTATTATGCTTGCAGAAAATGAGTAGAAGAATGAAATCGATATACTTCATAAGTAGAATTTATAAATATTACAACAAGAAAAAATAATAATTGATTTACGAATTTTATTGAATTCAAAGAGTATACGATAAAGTCATATATATATATATATATATATATATATATATATATATATATATATATATAAGATGAAAAAAACGGAGCAAAGTGGGAAAAGTAGCTTATATATGAAATCAGTAAAAGATATATATGAAGATATAAAAACTATAAATGCATCGGTAGTGATATTGTGTAAATTTAAATACTACTGGTCTAACAATGGATCAATTTTATTCAAATAAATCTATAAGTTGAACATCATTTTTAATCACATACCTTATACACCTACAAACATACTCACTACTGTAATACTTTTAATAGGTGATGTAATTTTAGTAGACCAAAGAAAAAACTGTTATGTTAGAAAATTTGAGACATAAAAATAACAACGTTTATAATAATTGGAGTTTAGACCGAGTTGTGAAATTTTATTGTACTAATAATATAAATAATAAAATGACAAACGTAAAAATTAGTGGACATGAATAGTTGCACCAGATTCTTTTAAATATTTAAGATATAACATTAAATAAATTATTAAATCAATAAAAATATTATATATATATATATATATATATATATTAAAGCATATGTAATAACTTGATAAAGGAACTTACTATGCTATATAAATTATAAGGTACAATAAAGAATAAAAAAAACTATAAATAAATAATGAACTAAGTTATACTGTGAATGATTTAAAAATTGTACTATGTGAATTAGTGTCACATAATTAAATTAAAATATGCTGAAAAATAAAGACAATGAAATGTAAATGTTAATATTAACTTGACAATAGATTAGATAAAAAATAATTACGTCGAATAGAGTACTGTATAATCTAAATAAAGAATAAAATGAGAGAAATAAAATTGGAATGCGTGGTTTAAACATATATATATATATATATATACATATATATATATGTATATATATATATATATATATATATAAGACTTTTAAATGGATGTCCAATGTTTGAAAAATTAGGAGTATTTCACTATAACTAAATAAGGAATTAAAGACATTACAAATTAGTTAAAACATTTATTATATTTTATATGGATTGTAGTATGTGTCTTGAATGAAGATTGTGAGATACTATGTATATAGTCAACCTTCCATAAAAAATGTTATTTGTTTTGTAATTACACTATAGTAGGATTTTTATTTTAAATTACACATAATTTTTAAATTTCGACGTTGCATTGAGAAAATAATTGAGTAAAATTGAAATAAGCAATCTTAAGTCGATTAGTAAATTATATTAAAGAGGGTTATACTTAATAATAGTAGAAAAAATTAGAAAATGATATTAATAACAAAAGTTGGATGTTGGACCTTGATACTAAATTGCTGGAAGTTTTTCCTCACAATAAAATATGTAAAGAATTTCATGTGCAAATGTATGTTGAAATCGAAATTATTTATTAGAGAATTATAGAAAAGTACGTTAGGCTCTAATATTTTGTGTGTATATAACAAATAATTAACTTATGGATGTCAGTTGATGATGTAATGAGACAATTAAAAATGTGTTTTTCTTCAAATGCCAGTGATTTGGTGCAAAACATAAAATTATATGTCTCATTATTATGTATATAGTTTTCCAATCATCGTATAACTTTATTCAAGATATATTAATGATGATTAAGTCTCTATATAATAAGAAGTAAACAATAGTTTGAATAAATCAAACTTTACATATATAATAAAAAAATTTGTAAGACTATATATTTCTGCATTATATCATGGTATGTCATTTTTTACGAATCATTTAATGTTAATTATTATAACTTGTTTTATTAAGACTAAGGTTATTTAACTTTTCTATTTCTCTTTTGTGATTCTTTTAATTTTTAGTTGATTTAAAATTATGTTTGTTCAATGGATTAATTTTTATTATATTGAATAATTTACGAGGTTGTGTATATATATTATAGTGATCACAATGTACAATTATTTTACGTTTAAATTAATTTTTTATTAAATAATAGTAAAAAATTATAACCACGTGCAACGCACGTGCGTAGTGCTAGTATTATAAAAGTTTGAGTTTGTTTCTTACAAAATTTAATTCGCCTATTATATTCTTAATCAATTTTAAATTTTAAGGTTAATTTAGTAACTATATCTTCAAATTTTTATTTATTTGATAAGATCACTATATAGATCAAATATCATCTATTAATTCATGGATATAATATGATATTTAATTCGTTTAATGGCATACTTCAACCTAAATATTGACCACATTTTATATTTTCCTTTCTTTTTAAAATTTTAGTAATATACATAATATTAATATATATTTTTAAGTTTTTTTTTTTAAATTTCTTATCGCTTTTATAATGGATTCTTTTATATAATTGTAGAAAAAGAAAAGCAAAGCGATTAGTGAAATTTTTATGGCTAATTAAGGAACTTTATTTTTAAAGTGTTACTACCTCCATTCCTGTTCTAACTTGCATACTTTCTTTTCCGGTTTTCTTAACTTAACTTGGCAGCTCATTAATAACAAATTTTTTTCACAATCTACATCCTCAAAATCTCCAACATCAATCTTCACTTTCAAAAAAGTCAAAGATTTCACAAAATCTGTTTTTTCTTAACCTCCATGCCCAATCAAAGTTGGCAAGTTAGGCCGGGACGGAGGGAGTATTTATTAAAAGTCATTTTACAATTCAAATTCATCTCTCAAGCCTCAACTTATGAAATTTTCTGTCACATTTCATATGATATTTAGTTAACTAATGAAGTAAGTTGAACCTAAATATTCATAAAATCTTAAATTATTATTAATATTCATATTAGTAAAATACATTATATTATTCTTTTATATATTTTTATTTTTTGGATTCTTCATATGATTTTTTGTTCAATGAATAATGTAAGATGAACCTAAATATTCACAATATAATATATTACAATCTCCGTCTCGCTCTAACTTTCCTACTTTCCTTTTCGGTTAGTCTCAACTTAACTTTCCAACCCATAAATGACAAGCTTCTCTCACAATCTCCACTCTCAAAATCTCCACCCTCAATCTCCATCTTTAAAAAATTCAAAGAATCCACAAAATCTGTTTTTTCTTAACCTCTGTGC
This sequence comes from Ajuga chamaepitys, assembly GCA_958295605.1. Taxonomy (NCBI): domain Eukaryota; kingdom Viridiplantae; phylum Streptophyta; class Magnoliopsida; order Lamiales; family Lamiaceae; genus Ajuga; species Ajuga chamaepitys. The sequence goes on from OY282500.1 coordinate 21,660,654, forward strand.
CCGGTCAAAGTAGGAAAGTTAAGCCGAGATGGAGGGATTATAATTATTATTATTATTATTATTATTATTATTATTATTATTATTATTATTATTATTATTATTATTATTATTATTATTATTATTATTATTATTATTATTATTATTATTATTATTATTATTATTATTATTGTTATTTATTTTTAGTAAAAGACATTATATTATTCATCTCGCAACCTCAACTCATGAATTTCATATCACATTTTATATGATATTAAGTTCAACTAATGACATAAGCTGGGCCTAAATATTCATAATATTTTATATTATCATCAGTCATTTTAAGTAAAATGCATTATATTATTCTTTTTATTTATTTTTATTTTCTTTGATTCTTCATAAATTACTTATAGTTTTTCTAAAAGAATATGTATATATATATATATATATTCATAATATTAAATAATTAAAATTTACATAAGATATTTATGTATTTATTAAAAAGATAGAAAATTAAACATCTTAAAGTTTAAGAATAGGACTTTAGTAAAACAAAGGTATGATTTTTATATTAGGATAATGATTACAAGACTTTTAATTTCGAATAGTGATATAATAGAGTTATTTAGATATTGAATGTTGCAAAACTATTAAGTTTTGGTATTTTCATGGTTAAAAAAATACAAATAAGTTTTATAATTAGCAACAAAAAGAAAAAAAAAATGTCTACATAAAAATTAGAACAGTGAATAATAGTGTAAGCTCTTATTTACTTTATTTATTATCTTTCATTTTTTGAGATAATATTTAGTTTTAGTTTACTTTTTACAATGTAGGTACATAACTACAATATCTTTATACTGATTTCACTAATCAAAATTAAAATGTTAATGCGCAATCCGGAAAACACCCAATCTAACAGTAATTAATGCGAAAAGAATGTAAAAACACACACAATATACGTGGTTCGATCCGGAGATCTACGTCCACGGGCAGAAAACGGCAATCGCCGAGGTGTATCTTTCACGTGATTATTGAGTTTACAAGGAGTATTGCAGAATACAAAGTCCGAACCCTAATTCAGAGTTCTTTTCCTCTATTTATACTACTAAATCCAAGCCCTAACTAAATCCCTATAATCTTGCCTCCCAAATCTGCATGGCCGTTGGGAAAAGATCATGGCAGTTGGGATTTACGTGACAGATTCGCATTCGCTGGGCCGAATGCGTGTTGCTGGGCCTGTTGGGCCTGGGCCTTCGCGGTTGCTGGCATGCTCTTAACCCGACCCGAGGTAACCCGGCCCGAGGTAACCGGGTCATCCCTATCAGATGCCCCCCCCCCAGCCGAAGCAAGGTAGGAGCTTCGGTTGTCACCGGGGTGGAACCTTAAGCAAAGAAGACCGGGGTCACTGGTAGGCCGAAGTGCTTGGTACTTGTAATGAGTTACCGAACTTGCTCGAGGCGTAAAACACGTCTGAAGTACATGACAGTCTGACCGAGGTGTAGGGTACACCGGAGTGAGATATTGGGCCGAAGTGGTTAGAATACCGGAGTGTAGTGGTATGGCCGAGGCAAAAAGTACACCGGAGTGTATCTTGAATCTTCCTGAAGAAGGGTGAGACTGATGCGACTGGCGGCGCCATAATGAGAGAGAGGAGCGTGAAGTGACACGCTCTGCGAGTTCCAAGACAGCTGTTCCCCACGTGCCTCGGTAACTGTAAAGCGCGTGAGAAGCACGCATGAATCCTCATCACTGAATTTGAATAGGCTGCATCAGAGCCGTCGGTGTTTTACATTTATATAAGGAATAACTGCACAGTAACTTTTCATCTTCTCTATTGCGTTCATCTGTTATAGAAAGCGGGAAAAAGAGGAACCTTGCGTTTGTGATTCATCAGAGATAAAAAATTTCTCAATTCCATCCTTTCGAATTCAAATCAAGTAAGTATGTCATCCTCTTCATCTGCTTCATCTTCTGCCCCTTCTTCGGCCTCGGTCAGAGTAGTTGGAGATGCGGGCACTCCGTTAGATGTCCCCCCCATATCGTATATTTTTCCGGAGAAGGATTCCATAAGAACCATAGAGAGAGTCGACGGTGTAGAGTGTAATACTCGGACGATATCGTTTTACGAATGTCCGGCGGTTGATCTTGAGGTGTCCTCCATAGGTTTACGGATGTCGCGGGGGCAGCTTGAGAGGGAACTCCCATCTTTTTATCTTCCGTTTGACCTTGAGTACATAATTCCGACCCCCCGAGGATAGGGCCTGTTGCCCACCGCAGGGGTTTATGACCGTGTACATTGACCCCCTTAGAGTAGGATTGAGATTGCCGTTGTGGAGCATAGTCGTAGAGCTGTTAAGATACTACGGCATTGCCCTCTGCCAGTTAGCACCGAACGCGGTGAGGCAATTGGTAGGTTTTACTGTTGTAAGTAAAATGGCCGGGGTAGAACCAACGGTAGAACTTTTTAGGTTTTTCTACCAACTTAAGAACTTCGGGAAGTCCAAGGGATGGTACTCCTTTAGTCCTCGAGCCCGCGGAGGGTTCAAGGTTCAAAACCCGAGCAAAGTAGAGGGGTGGAAGGAGAGATTCATATTTGTTAGGAATAAAATAGCCCTCCCGAAGTGGAGGAGTGACGAGGTGCAGGATTCCGCTCCTGTGGAGAATCCAGGGGCCGAGATGAGGCACATATTCCTGCAAGTGGGGACTTTCCAAACCCTCTGTTCCGAGGAGGAACTGGAGAAGGCTGGGCTTAGCCCATATTATTCAGGGAATGGAAATGCCGAAGAGGGTAGGAGTTTTTTGTCCTGTTATTCAATTTTGCCGTTGTGCGCAAAGTGACCTTTGATATATATATATTTGCAGTGGGACGCTTCGGAAAGCAGCCGGCATCGGGAAGCCCTGCAGCGTCGGCAGCGGCAAAGAAGAAGGGGAAAGCCACCGAGGTGACTCCCCGAGAGAAGACGTCTCAGAGTGTCCGGCCGTCATCGGGGTCGGAGGAGAGGGCGATGCCGGCGGGGTCTCCGGTGTCATCGAAGAAGAGGCCGGAGCCTACTGGGGCTCCGCAAGCACCAGCCAAAAGACCCCGGGTTGGGGCAAGTACCGAGGTAATATTAAGAATGCTGATCAGTAGTTTATCTTACACGAGGTGTGTATCAGAGGTTTAACCCGTGCGCCTCGTTGTGTATTAACTATTTCAGGGGGAGCAGGTAATCCCCAGTACGCTGGGGTTCGATAGCGCGGACGCCGAGAAGATTCTTCGGCTGGCCAAGGGTATAATCGAGGTCGGCCTGAAGAATGAAATAGAGGCCAGGGAGGAGCTAGCTGCGACAGCGCGAGAGCTTCGCGCCAAGAATGACAAACTCTCATACGACTTGACCCAGGCACGCAAGAGGGCTGCCGTGGTCGAGTCCGAGGTTGCGCGTCTGCGCAGTATAGAGACGGAAAACCACAGCCTCCGAGGTGAACTGATGCAACTGCGGGCCGAAATGGAGGCAAGGGAAGCCGCCGTGGTTATAGGTCAGGGAGCTCTACTGAGGGCGTTTGCCGAGAAATTACTGCACTCCAGCACTTTTTTGGACTTCCAGACAAAGTTTGTGGCGATAGGGGACAAAGCCACGCGGGCCATGGTGCTGGAGGAGGTGAAGGAGGTATACCCGGATGTGGACATCAATCGTCCAGAGTTCGGGTATGATCCCGAGGCGGCGGCCGAGGTGGAGAAGGCGTATTACGCCGCGCTGGCGGAGCTGCCGGAATGGCCCCTGGTGAACGCGCTCGGGGGGAAGAGGCAGCTTCTGACTGCCGCAGAAGTGGCCAACTGCATAGTGGACCAAGATGAAGAATTCTTGGCCTTCTGCCGCGGTGAACTGGCCCCGGCGCCTCAAAACACCGAGCCCCTTCCCTCGGTAGAATCCGAAGTCCCCGCTGAAACCGAAGCTGTCGTTGCTGCCGAGGGGGGAAATACCGAAGTGCCTGAGGGCCAGCAAGAAGAGCTGCCCGAAGAAACAGAGGCACTTGAGCGGGAGGTCAGTAGATCCCCGCAAATTTAAATTTGTAAATCTGTAGAATTGATAGGAATGATGTAACTGAACCGTTGTATTCTGACAATGTGAAATACAATTTCTCTTTTCGGACCCTTGCAATCGTTTCATTTTCATAATCCATTGTGTGTTGCCGAGCTGTATCAACTCTTCTATGTTTGAGAGTAATTCTGTTTGATTTTTACCAACTGTCTAGAACACCGCGGAGCTGCACGATACAATAAAGAAATTAATGACATCACTTGAGTGGTTCCGCGGAGAGAAGAACCGCCTGGAGCTGCACGTAGTGCCCAAGTTGCAAAAGCAGATAGCCTCGGCGGAGAGGAAGGTGGTTGAGGCCAATGAAAGGGCCAAAGACTTCGAGATGCAGTATCGAACCACTGCTGCCGAGATGAGCCGCGTCCGCGTTCACCATAAGGAATATGAACGGATCCTGTCCGAGTTCGGTCTGCTAACCTTTGAGGAAGTAGAAGAGCGGACCGTCGAAATCCAGAGTGACATCGCGGCGCTGATGTCGAGGAGCTCAGTAGAGCCTGCGGAGCTGTTGAGGAAAAGAGAGGTCCTCGAACTATTGCTCAGCATGTATGAAGGGCTAAAGGGCCGAATCAGGCGAAGGCCTACTGCTGAGGAGTTTATTGCGAGCACTAGTCAGGACCGAAGTACTCAGAGAGCTCCTCGAAAGGATAAGAAGTCTAAAGGCCAGAAAAAACCCTCCGTGCAGAGCAAAGGCATAGTCATTAGGGAGCCAGCTTCGGTGGCCACAACTGAAGAACCTCCAGCAGTTGCCGAGGAGATAGTCGAGGAGCTGGCCCAGGAAATCGAAGTTATGGTCCCGGAGGAGTGGGACCCTGAGCAGTGGGCTCAGACACCGAGGTCAGCACCACATCCCGGCAACCGGGCACGGACCCGAGTTGAAACCCCGAGGCCAGCGCCTAGGGAAAGTCCTCGTCGAAGAGAGCCTAGGAGAGATGACCGAGCCAGGTTCCGAGAGGGTAACAGGGCCGGAGCCCGAGGTCAATGGTCTTCAAGATCCCGAAGGACCCAGCGTAGACCGAGGGGTGGGTCCCAGCACCGGAGTGCGCAGTATTGGCTCGGGGGCCATAGACGTTAGCCTTAGTACTTTTGTTGTTTTTTTTTTTTTTTTTTTTAGTGTTATGTAAAAAAACCATGTGATTTGAATAGTTTGTAGTGAAAATAATTTGTTACAAATCATTTTGATTGGGTGTTCGGGAACATGATATAAAACCTGTTAATTGTTTTAAGTAGGTGTTCGGGAACACGGTATGGGCTAAGCCAATCTCCCCTGACGGATCAGGCGGGAGTAAAAACTCCCCGGACGGATCGGGCGGGAGCAAATTTCCTCCCCGGACGGATCAGGCGGGAGTTAGCATTTCTCCGGTTAAACAGACGAGAAAGTAGTGTGAGTCCGGGGACTAGTATGCGAACCTCCTCGGGCGGACCGAGAGTAAGGTTTAATTGTCCGGAGACTAGTAATGATAGTATATATGTGTTAGGGCGTCCCCGTAACGTAAAGAAAAACACAGCGAGGTGTATGAATAGAAAAATTTTATTCAATGATAAATGCCGGAGCTAATTGAAGAGTACAAAAAGGAATAACAACTATTAAGGAAATTAAAGGAGAGAAAGTACTTGTGATTTAGCTTTTATAGATAGAACCGTCTCAAGTTTGTGATGTGCCAACTTCGGGGGATCGGGGCCCCGTTGAGATGTTCGAGCTGATAAGAGCCGGAGTCATGCGTGGCAACGACTCGGTATGGACCTTCCCAAGAAGCATGTAGTTTGCCCTCGGGGGCAGCCTTGCTGGCCGAGTTGAGTCGAAGAACCAAGTCCCCGACATTGAACTGAGTACCTCGGACCCGGAGGTTATAGTACTGTGCAGCTCGCTGTTTGCACTTAGCCTGCTGGACGAACGCTTGTTCCCTGCGATTCTCAAGCTCATCCAAATTCGCGCGAAGTGCCTCGTCGTTATCGTCCGGAACTAAGGTAAGTAGGCGAGGACTCGGCACACTGATTTCGGCTGGAATGACGGCTTCGGAGCCGTAGGTAAGGCTGTAAGGAGTTTCCCCGGTGGAGGTGTGTGGCGTTGTGCGGATGGCCCATAAGACTTGTGGAAGGTTTTCAGCCCAAAGGCCTTTGGCGCTGTCCAGGCGCTTTTTTATTCCTGTGAGGAGGGTTCGGTTGGTGACTTCAACCTGCCCGTTTGCTTGAGGGTGAGCGACCGAGGTGAATATCTGTTTGATGTGGAGTTCCTCACACCATGAGCGGAATGGATCATTGGCAAACTATTTGCCATTGTCTGAGATAATAGTGCTCGGGATACCGAAGCGGCAGATAATATTGCGCCATACGAACTTCAGAATATTCTGACCAGTGATAGCAGTAAGCGGTTCGGCTTCGACCCACTTAGTGAAGTAGTCTACGGCGACTACCAGGAATTTCAACCCCCCCGGAGCAACAGGGAAGGGTCCGACAATGTCAATTCCCCACTGAATGAACGGCCATGCACTCTGGATTCCCGTGAGTTCGGTTTGTGGTAGGTGCTTTACACGGGAGTGTAGTTGACACTTGTTGCATTTGGACACTAGGTCATGAGCGTCATTGAACAAAGTAGGCCAATAATATCCCCAGCGAAGGATTTTCTTTGCTAGTGTTCGGGAGCCGACGTGGCTAGCGCAGGCCCCTTCATGAACCTCCCTCAGAACTTCAATGGCCTCGGTAGGTGGCAAGCACCGGAGGTTTGGTTGCAAGTACGATTGTCGATATAAGACTCCGTTATGAAGGGAGTATTTGGGGGCTTTGAGCACAACTTGCCGAGCTCGTAGCTTGTCAGTGGGCAGAGTCCCATCTCGAAGGTACTGAATGATCGGAGTCATCCAGTTCGGATCGCTGTCGGTCAATACAGAAACTGTAGCCTCATAAATTGACGGATGAAAGAGGTCTTCGACCATGATATCCGGGGATATATTTGTTTGGACCGCGGAGGCCAGCTTGCTGAGTGCGTCTGCCCTGGAGTTCTGGGTCCGCGGGATTTTCTGTATAATAACTGTATCAAAAGTCGAGATGAGCTTAAGCGCTAGAGTGTGGTACCTGACCATGGTTTCTTCCCTGGCGACATAAGTCCCCTGAATCTGCTTAGACACGATCTCGGAGTCCGTGAGGAGCTCTAGGTGCCGAACACCTAGAGATTGAGCGAGCCGGAGTCCGGCGAGGACTGCCTCGTACTCCGCTACATTGTTGGTTACCTTAAACTTGTACCTTATGACATATTTAAACTCAGCCTCCTCGGGGTCGATGAGGAGTAGTCCGGCGCCACTTCCTCGGACCGTGGATGCGCCGTCCACAAATAGCTGCCACTTCCAAGGTGAAGGAGCGAGTGTGTCGTGGTGCTGTGTATCTTTGTCTGCGGGTGTCTCATGACTGCCCACCGGAGCTTCGGCCAAGAAATCAGCGAGGGCTTGACCCTTGATGGCTCGGCGGGGAAGAAACTGGATGTCATATTCTCCCAACTCGATGGCCCATTTGGCGAGGCGCCCAGACACCTCGGGTTTTACAAGGATCTGGCGCACAGGATGATTTGTCAAGACTCGTATTTCGCGTCCCTGGAAGTATGGTCGGAGGCGTCGAGCTGCCATAACGAGGGCTAAGGCGGTTTTTTCAAGCTCGGAGTATCGCGTCTCTGCTCCATGAAGTACCCGGCTGGCAAAATATACGGGGTGCTGAACCCCTTCCACTTCTCGCACAAGAGCGGCGCTAACAGCCTCCTCGGCAGAAGCCAGATATACGTACAACGGCTCTCCGGGGAGAGGAACTGACAAGGTGGGCAGCTGCTGTATATGTCGTTTCAAGGCCTCGAAGGCCTCGGTACATTCTGGAGTCCACTCAAAGGACTTCGCTTGTCTGAGGATCTTAAAAAATGGTAGCTGGCGCTCCGCTGCTTTTGATAAGAATCTGTTTAAAGCTGCTAGGCCACCTGTAAGGCGTTGAACATCCCTGAATGTCTTTGGTGGCTGTAGGTCTAACACATCGCGAAGCTTAGCCGGGTTGGCTTGTAGGCCGCTTTGTGATACCATGTATCCGAGAAACTTCCCGGAGCCAACACCGAAAGTGCATTTTGTAGGGTTGAGGCGCAAATTATAGCGCCGCAGAGTGCGCAGGGTTTCGGCGATGTCCTGCACGCATGAAGGATGAGAGGAGCTTTTGATGACCAAGTCATCGACGTAAACCTCAACATTGCGACCTATCTGGTCATGGAAGACGGAGTCCATTAGACGCTGGTAGGTGGCCCCGGCATTCTTGAGCCCGAAGGGCAGTTTCTTGAAAGCGTAGCACCCGAAGGCAGTGATAAACGCCGTTTTGACGGCATCCTGTGGATCCATAAAGATCTGATGATAGCCTTTATATAGATCCAAGAAACAAAGTGCCACGTACCCCGTAATGGCCTCGGCCTTTTGGTCGATAGAAGGTAGAGGATAGCAGTCCTTCGGACAGTGCTTGTTGAGATCGGAGAAATCGACACACATCCGCCAGGCCCCACTGGTTTTTGTAACCATTACCGGATTGGATAACCAAGAGGGGTAGAATACCTCGAATAAAATGTCCGCGTCCAGGAGTTGTTTTACCTCAACTCGAATGGCCTCATTTCGCTCCGGGGCAAATTTTCTCTGTTTCTGCTGGATGGGCTTGACACTAGGATCGATATTTAGCTTGTGGGTAATCACCTCGGGAGAGACTCCGGGCATATCCAAAGGGGACCATGCGAAAACATCGGAATATTCTCGCAGGATCTGAATAATGGCCTGATGTAGCCATGGCACATCCACGGCTCCTACTGTTACTGTCTGCTCCGGCTTAGACGGATCTAGCGGGATTTGGACAGTGGCATCTCCCAGTGGGGTATAGTCCCGGGGTTCCAGGACCTGTGATGTTACCTGAAGTTGCTGTTTGGGCGGAACCTTTGCAGTCTTTCTGAGTGCCACGTACATGCACTCTTTTGAAATCCGTTGGCTCCCGCGGACGGTTTCTTCACCATGCGAAGTGGGGAACTTCAGTGCGAGGTGATACGTGGAGCATATGGCTTTTGCCGGGGTGAGCCAGTCCCGGCCTAATATCATATTATATGGTGATGGGGAATTCACCACATAGAAATCCACGAAGATTGTTTTCACCTTCGGATAAGTTCCCAACGACGCTGGGAGGGTGAGGATACCTTCTGGCCGAACTTCACCCTGGGTGAAAGTCTGTAGTGGCCCGGGGGCCGGTTTGAGTTGATCTCGGGAAATCCCCATCCTCTCGAAACAGTCCGCAAATATGATGCTCACTGCGGCCCCATTGTCTACGAAGACTCGCCGTACTGTTATGTTAGCTACAGCCATGTCGATGACAATAGCGTCAGTGTGGGGTGTTATCTCGGGGACCGGATCCCTATCCGTGAAGCTGACAGTCTCGGACTGATGGAGACGTTTGTGACGTGGCTCCTCGGGTGGAGGACGTCGAGCTTCTGCTTTCAAAGCATGTCGCGAAGCCCCGGTGGGTAGGGCTCCGTATATCACGTTTATCACGTGAGGGGGTGCATCGTCCCGGGGTCCTCCCGGAGGAGGAGGAGGTAGAAGTTGGAGATGTGGCGGCTGGCGATTGCCAGAATCTTGTCGTGCATGATTATTGGGCCCCTGCCGATTATTCTGCCAATGCGGCCGATTTTGTTGAGTATCTCGGTCATGGTAACCTCCTCGGGTATGAAACGAGCCTCCATTATGGTTTGCCCGAGGTCGGTCGCCAGTTCGTGCGACGTATTGCCGCAAGAATCCTTTCTTGAGACATTCCTCAATCTCCTTGCCGAGTTCCCGACACTCATCCGTTTCGTGTCCATGATCTCGGTGGTACTCACACCATTTGCCACGATTTCTCTTTTCCGGAGGCGCAGTCATCCGTGGACAAGGTCGGAAGTCGTTTTTGTGGAGTGAAAAAATTTCAGCTCGTGACTTCGTCAGCGGAGTCAATTGCGGAATTTCACTCCGGGATTCTGGGCGCCCCGTTGTCAGACGGGAAAATGCACTAGCTCGGGTGCTAGGCCCAGTTTGGGCTTTGTCGGCCTGCCTCTTGGCCGCGTGCTTTTCACGCTTCTGACGAGTCTGCTCCTCAGCCTTCGCAAATTTACACACTGTTTGGAACAGTGCTCGGGTTGTGACCGGTGTGTTCCGAGCTAACTCGGTGTGCAACGCTCCGGGACGGAGTCCATTCATGAAGGCGCCGATGGCCACATTGTCGGGGCAGTCTCCCACCTTGAGACTTACCGTTGTGAAACGGTCCAGAAATTGGGTAACGGATTCACCGTCCCGTTGTTCCATAGTCATGACGTCGGCCATGGTGGCCGCGGGCTTCACCCGGGCTTCAAATCTTGCCCAAAAGTGCTCGGCAAGTTCTCTGAACGAGGATATGCTGTTTCGCGGGAGAGAATCAAACCATACCCGAGCTTCATCCTGTAAATACTCCGGGAAAATCCTGCAGTACTGCAGAGATGTGATGTTGTCATGACTAAGCATGCTGTGCCTAAAAGCACCCAGAAAATTGGCCGGATCTCCAGTGCCATTGTAAGGAGGTATGGCTGGCCGTTTAAACCCTTCGGGAAGGGAGGTGTCCATGATTGCCTGGGAGAACGGTGTGATGATCTCTCCATTGGCATCCATGCCCAGGATCCTATCCAGTTCAACATTGCGTTGAACTCGCTCGTACTCTTGAAGGTCCAGAGTATGAGCATTTGCATAGCGAACTTTTTTAGCCGCATTAAGTGGACGGCGGCGATCCACATCGGTGTGTTCCTCGTTGTGAGGTCGTGATCTATTTGAACTCCCAAGGTCCTCGGAAGAACCGGGTCGTTCCCTTCGTCGATCCTGATGTCCCCGGCATCCAGGGTTCCGCTGACCACGGGGACGGGGTAGAGGCACACCAGAATCGTCATTGTGGTTAGCGGGCTCTGCGACAGGCTCCGATGGATGTAGGCGGTTGGCTGCCCAATCTTGGAGAACATGTGTATGTTCTTCTAGGAAAGCCTGGAGCAATTCGGGGGTAATTTGGACGTTTACCGGTGGTTGAGCGGCAGCAATATTAGGGTTTTGCTGATCCTGAGGGGGTGGAGGGTTTTGATTACCCTGATGAGCGGAAGCGCTTCTTGCCGGCGATTGTCTCGGAGGCGCCACTTGGTCCACGGGTGGATCCTGGTTCGATTGATCTCCGCGGCGGGATTGGTTCTGACGGGTTGTCACCATGATTTCAGAAGGCAATGGTATTACTGAATGCGATCTTGTCGTTCCCACAGACGGCGCCAATTTGTTAATGCGCAATCCGGAAAACACCCAATCTAACAGTAATTAATGCGAAAAGAATGTAAAAACACACACAATATACGTGGTTCGATCCGGAGATCTACGTCCACGGGCAGAAAACGGCAATCGCCGAGGTGTATCTTTCACGTGATTATTGAGTTTACAAGGAGTATTGCAGAATACAAAGTCTGAACCCTAATTCAGAGTTCTTTTCCTCTATTTATACTACTAAATCCAAGCCCTAACTAAATCCCTATAATCTTGCCTCCCAAATCTGCATGGCCGTTGGGAAAAGATCATGGCAGTTGGGATTTACGTGACAGATTCGCATTCGCTGGGCCGAATGCGTGTTGCTGGGCCTGTTGGGCCTGGGCCTTCGCGGTTGCTGGCATGCTCTTAACCCGACCCGAGGTAACCCGGCCCGAGGTAACCGGGTCATCCCTATCAAAAATATATTTGACAAGACAACTATAGTATATCATATTCATTTTTAAGTTTCTTTTAAAATTATTTATCTCTTTTATAATGAGATTCTTTTATATAATTGAAGAAAAAGTAGAAAATCTAATTAGGTGAAATTTTTAGAGTTAATTTAGTAACTTAATTTTTAAAGTTCTATTTATTTGGTAAGAGTCATTTTATATTTCGAATTCATTTGTCAGCCTATAAAATTTTCTATTAGATTTCATAAGATATTTAGCTAAGCTAATGCCGTAAGTTGAACCTAAATATTCATAGAGTGTGACTTGGGTGCATAAAATGCATAATATGACTTATTATTCTCCCCCCTTTTAAAGGGGAATCTGAAAAAATCGCTCAAAATCAACATATATTAATTTCATATCCACAAACCAAGTCTGCGCGCGACCCAGGGGTTCAAACCTTTTTTTTTTTTTTTTTTTTTTAATACAACACATTAGCTTATTAATGTAAAGCCGCGTTTGATATAACAACTTCGAGTGTGTCCTAATGGTAAGCTCCGCTTGGTCATAAGTGCAGGGCAACAAGGGCACATGTTCGAATCTTGTTCGCCCCAATTGCTCAGTTTTTTTGTTTAGCGCCACATTTACTCAAGAGGTCTCATGTTCAAACCTTATCGATAGATTCATGCAACACACTAAATCATTATTATAGTGTGGTGGTTGAATTGGTTTGGGATTGCTCGCCTAATTCAAAGGTCTTGAGTCCAAGACCAATCTACTATATCTTTTTATGTACTTATATTTATTTATTTTCTTTATATATTAATATAAAATTGATAATAACAATTACTAAATAAATAATATTTAGTTAAATAGTAGAAAAATTATATTTACTATGATTTTATTTTTTAATTTTAAGAATTTTGTAATGATTTCTTTTGTTTCGTTGTTTTGTTTTATTTTCTTTTGATTTACTATATCAAATCTCCCGCAATAAAATTATAAGGTGAACTTATACTTTTAAACAAGTTAATATATACTTATAAGGAAATAATAATTATATTGTAAGTTAGAAAAATAAATATACACTAGTTTACAAAAAAATAATTACGCATGTAACTAATAAATTTAGACTATTAGGCAACATAATATATAATATAAGCAAATAGTAAATATATTGCACATGGAAAAATAATTATAGAGTAATATAAAAAGAATAAATAGTTATACTATAAATTGTATACATTGTATTACTAAATGAACATATAATTTTAAGCAAGATAATATATACTATAGGGGACAATAATTATATTGTAAGCTGGAAAAGTATATACAGTAATGTACAACAAAAAAAAGTATACATGTAACTAATAAACTTATACTATTAGGCAACATAATATATACTATTTGGTAACATAATATATACTATTAAACAACATAATATATTATTCAAAAAAATTATACATGTAACTAATAAACTTATATTATTAGGCAACATAATATATTATTAAAAAATAATTATACATGTAACTAATAAACATATAGTACTCCCTCCGTCCCAACTAATTTTACACAGTTGACCGGACACGGATGTTAAAAAAAAACAGATTTTTTGGGGAATCTTTGACTTTTTCCAAAGGCGGAGATTAAGGTTGGAGATTTTGAGGGTGGAGATTGTGAAAAAAAATTCCCTTTTAAGGGTGTGCAAAGTTAAGTGGGACGGACCGAAAAGGAAAGTATGGACGAAGGGGGTATTAAACAACATAATATATTATTTAACAAATTAATAATTAATTATATAAATTAATTAATAAAATAAAGGTAACAAACGTTTGTTGGCAGCAGGATTCGATCCGCTGACCTCTGAGCTCCACGCTTCAGAGCACGAGCGAGACCGTTGTGCCACATATTACTTTGTAAACCAAAATCTGGTGTTGGCCGGGGCAACAAAATGGGCGCACCGATCGTAGTACAATAAGCCCTATTGTGCATCTTATGCACCCAAGTTTTTGCCATATTCATAATATCTTATATTCTTATTCCTTTTTAGAAAAAATACTTATATTCTTTTTTTGTTCGATTCTTCGTAGATTTATTATAGTTTTTCTAATGAATTCTTTTACAATTGTAGAGAAGTGAGAAAGATCAATTATAAAAAATTTAAGAGAATATATATATATATATATATGTGTGTGTGTGTGTGTGTGTGTGTGTGTGTATGTGTGTGTGTATGTTTGTGTGTGTGTGTGTGTGCGCGCGCGTGCGCGTGTAAAAACTCTTACAATAGGTAAAAGTACTTTAGCTTATGATTATCAAAATATCAATTATTGAAAATTACACTAAAAATATTTATGTATTTATAAAAAAATTATAGAAAAATTAAACATCATATATCTTAATAGGAGTTAGTAACTCCAGAGTTTAACTTCTTTGTTAGGATAATGATTACTAGATTCTTAATTTACAAATCGTGGTACAATAAAGTTATTTAGGTATTGAATGTTTGCAAAATTATTAAGTTTTGGTGTTTTCATGATGAAAAAAATAATAATAGATTTTAGGATTAGCAACAAAAAGATAAAAATCATATACATAAAAATTAGAACAATGAATCATAGTGAAAGTTGTTATTGATTTTATTTATCAGCTTTCATTTTTTGTAGACATTTTTTTGTTTTTTATTTAGGCACATAACTATAACATCTATATACTCATTAAAATAACTACATCAAAAAATATATTGACAAGATAACTATTATGTTCATATAGTATTAAATTTACCATAATATATGAATAACTCAAAATTGGAGATAATTCTTTAATAAAATATTTAAATTATGTAAACTGTAATAATTTAATATGAGTTCAGTAGTTTTATATTTGACTTTCATAGTCGAATAATAGATAAAAAAAACCTTATTTTGGATAAAAAAATATACTAGGGTTATTTAGGTACTGAATATTTAAAATACTGTTAAGTTTGGGTGTTCAAAGTCCTTAATAATTTTTTAATTTCCACCTTTCATTCTCGAGAGACAAAACATGAGTTTTCTTCCATTTGTTTTTTAAGTTTTACAACTACAATATTTTTGTAATCATTTGCTAAAAAACATTGATAGACAACTATAATATATCATATATAATATTTAATTTACCACTTCGTATGTTTCCTAATATATGAATGATTCTACATTAATAATAAGTATTTGAAAGGAGAACACGCTAAAGGATTTGTTCGTTTACTACCGCTTTAGCACTTACACCCATGAATCTATGGTTTGACTTTCAATAATAAGTCACATAGTGTCAATAAAACATGTCTCGAAGAAACTAAAATTGTAACATCAATATGTGATATTATTAATATTTAGTATTTATATCTGAAAAAATATGAAGTTACTATATGAAGAATCAAATATATAAACTTGAATGTCTTAGTCCAACTTTTAGTATAAATTTATGATAGAACATAAAATTATAAATTAGTTTTAGCTCTTGATTATTGCTTAATTTTTTAAATGTATCACTAAATCTTAAGTGTTGTTGTTGACATATGATCGAATACTTATATATTTTTAGTATATAAAAATGATTTGATTAAAGATATAAATAACACTAAAGAAATTTTCAAAAAAAAAAGAATAGATTATATTAATTTAAAATTTTTTAGTCTATTTAAACAACATAAAATGTATATGTCAATTCAATGTGTAAACGATTCACAAATGTTTATTGCTATACACAAATGATTGACAAATTCTTACATAATTTTTATTATAAATGATACATTCAACTCTTATTATTAATATATAATAGAATAACACTTATATAATAGTAACAGTTTATTTGACTAATCTTAAATATTATAAATCTGCTATTTACAATAATCTTCCTAATTTTCTAAATCATTGAAGTATCAATATTATAACTTTTAGAAATAAAAATGGAAGTTATATAAGTTATCTAATGAAAACTAAAATATGAATATAAGATATTTAGACTAAAGTAAAAACTATTAAATTTAAAAGGTTAGAGCTTAATGCGAAAAGTAACTCAAACTTCATTATATATAAACTAGATGTCCACCTGTAAGATACACGGGATGAATACTTTAATAATAACAATAATGATGATGATGATGATGATGATGATGATGATGATGATGATGATGATGATGATGATGATGATGATGATGATGATGATGATGATGAAATTATCAGCCTATATATTATTTGAGAATATAAAATCGAGAGTTGATATTTTTTTGTCCAATAATCTTTCTTCCTCCTTACATGTGGTTTTTTTTTACATGTAGTATCTTTCATTATTACAAATTAAAACTACTAGTTAGATTTTCATAATATTTTTACTATTCAATTTTTTATATTTTTACTTTTAATAAATTTCATTATCACAAATAGAAACTACCAATTATATTTTCATATTTTTTGTTAATTCAATTGTTTGAATGCATGATCTCATGATGATGAATATTTTAAATAAGATTTTAAATACACACTTGAAATTTGATTCATTTCCCTCCCTATTATTTAAGTGTACATTACACCGGTTGTAATAATTACATATGCATATAAGGATAAAATAATGTCAAATATTTTGAATAATTATCCTTTGAAAGCCACATATATTAAATAATATAATTTTAGTATAAGAAGCCGCAAACATATTAGTTATTTAAGTATATTATCATGTCACAAATAAAAAACAATTGACTTATTATTTTTGTAGTTAACATAAATTATCTTTTGACCAAAAAAAATAAAATAATAATAATAAGCAAACTAATTCAATCAATAAATTACTTTAGAAAATATATCTAAGCTTTTTTTCTATTGAAAGTATAATCCTAACATGTTTGTATTTTTTATGATTTTTTTTAAACCAAATAATTTAAACTATCCAAAAATTATTAAGATAAAAAAAGGTAAGATTAAAGTAAATAATTTTAATCTTCTAAAAATGTCAATCAGTTAAAAAAAAATTCAGTTTTGGAATTCTATCACATTTTTAATTTTATATACAAATGTTTAAAAATCAAAATATATTATTTTTTTAGAAAATTAAAATATATCATTAATATCCGAAGAAGAAGGTATTTTACACTTAAAAATTAACATTTCAATTATAATAGATGCACTATGGATGTCAAATGAAGATCTTCAAAAGAGGAATAATTTGATATATTTCTTATGAAAAAACAAGTTGAGACGAAAAAATTTATATGACCTTGAAATTTCGAAGGCAAAAGATAAAAAAAGAAAAGATAAAAGAAAAAGAAAAAAAATGATTGGAGGATAAACCAAAAAAGAAGGTGGATGAGACACATGTCTCCCCTATTTAGGGCTCTCTATGTATTTAAGAACATTTTAAAAAAGTTAAAATGAAACAAAAATTCGGGAAAAAATGTTAGGATTTTAACCCACTCATAACCACGATACGACTAGATAATCGAAAGAAAGAAAGCAAATAAAACGCACACACAATAACATAGCAATTTGGTAACCCAGTTCGTTACGATGTGTAACTATGTCTGGGGGCGATACCAAGCCAGGATATGCACTAAAGTTGATCAATTTCGGAATACAATAAGCAATGAAGGAAACAACTATTTATAATAGTTCCTTGGGCCCCAAAATCCGATCCTGACTTGAGGCCCACGAAAACTGACTGCGCGACACGCCTCGGCCACGGCACTTTCTCCAGTGCCAAAACTCCTTCGCGATCAGTCTTCAGGCCTTGGTCGAGGCCACCCGCCTCGGTCGAGTCTCGGCCGAGGTGTCCTCTCGGCGTGAACTCCTCTGTTTCGTCAATCTCGCCTCGGCCGCGGCCTCCCGCCTCGACCGAGGTGCTCTTGGAGGAGTTTTGGGCTCCATACTTAACAAAAAATTGTGGGAGCTACACGTGTCTTTTTCTATTTTTATGCAACCTTCTTTTAGTATTAAACTAGTTGTCCACCCGTGCGATGCACGGGTTAGAACAACTTAATAGTAATTATAATGTTATGACAATTATTTTGATGATGATCTTTTTTCAATTCCAATTATTTAAATTGCTTATAAACATGGTTCTATAGATAAGTATTACTAACTCTATATAATTTGCTATATCTAACTTGTTGACAATATATCACAATAGAGTCTGCAACAACTTTCACATATGATACAAACTAATAGATTGTGAAATAATATTCTGATTTTGTATAACGTTGTTCAATCCATTATACAAAAATCATCTACAGTCATATATGACTTATATATTCATTTTTTTATTCCTATAATGTTTCTTTAGTCTTCTAAAGAATTTTAAAATGAGCTTATCACAAATGGAGTCTTAACCTGAATTTTAATTTATGAAAATGTGCTTTCCTTCACAAATTTCATTAATTTTTTTTTTTTGTATTTTATTTTAAACATAAACTATTGATATTTTTGGGTAGAAGATAAGGAGATATAAAATATACCTGGTGGATATTATATTTTAGCTTGAATGGAATATCACACATACAAACAGATATAAAGTACATGTGCTAGATATTTTTTTTGGCTTAAAAATGAAATGTATTTTACTTTTTGTCTATCAACTGCTGTGATTTTTACTTTTTCACTTTCTTTGGTCCTAAATTCAATTATCGATATAAATATTGTTGTAAACGTAAAATAGAAATCATTGTTTTTGTATACTTTTTACTTAGCTAGGTCCTAAATTCATTTAACTTTATGAATGTAGCAACTCTAGAGAGAATGTTTGCAGATGAGATTGTTGCATATTTTTCTTTTTGTTTTTTATTTTGCATGTGCAAAAATTTTCTTTAGCACAAAAACATAAAATGTAAACTAAAATCTGCATTAATTACGTAATGAAGTAACTACATATATGCCTAAAATCAGTCCATATCATCTCGATATAAAGTGGAATACACTTTTTGAAATAAATAATTTTCATCCGCCTAAAACAACCCAAGATTGAACTATTATACTATGCGTAACTTGAAACCAAGACAACTATTATCGTATTTCCCTGCACTTTTAAGAACTAAACACACAACATGCCTACTACCTAAAGGCCTATATAATAACACTGGCACATGTTTCACTTCTTAATAAAAAAACTTCTTTTTCTTTGCTCCAAAGGTGTGGCTGGAAACTCATCCTTGAGTGCCCGTTTTGTCATTGGATCATCTCCTGGATCACATAGCTCTTTTCATATACTACATGTTGTTATTTCAGCCTCCCCCTCGTGTTCGGTCTGTTGAATCTCAAAACCTGGCATATGATCCTGCAACACATTGAAAAAACAATATACCATAGAAAATTTACACGTAAAAGAATCTGACTTTTATAACTTGTTTCCAACATAGTTCATGACATTGTAGGTAGCATTATATCGTAGGTGCTCTGTGTCCTTCAATTGTATTTTGAGAAGTGTTTCATCAATTTATTTTGGAAAAATGTCTGCATTCGCAATTCTTTATGGAAAAAATCATGTCAGAACATGCATAATTTGAATTTGGAAGGGTATCCATCAATAAGCAAGAAAGACACACAAATAAACACACCATAAAATGCATTTAAAGGGAAAATTATATATACACACATAAGACGGAAACGATGCCGAAGCATCGGAAAGAGAAATGAAGGAGGAGATAAAGGAAACAACGGGAGGGGGGGGGGGGGGGGGGGAGTTTAGAGAGGGCGAACATGGAGTGGGTGGAGTTGTAGAGCTTACCACGTCAGAAATGGAAGAGGTAAAATGTGAAGAAATTGATGTCATTCCTCCTGTTCCTGTTGATGGTAGAAACCCAGATTTTATTTGCATCGTAGATATCGTTGTTTCTATCACAGGGACTAAGTCAGCAAGTCCACTAAGCATGCTTGAAACATGTGATGGGGACAAAGTTATAATTTCAACATCAACTTCTTCATTACATACCCAAAAGTATTGGATGGATTAAAGGACAAAGTTTATTACATCCAAAGGGCATACAAATTATATTCATTAGCCCCTTTGATTACATAAAATTGCTCCCAAATTGGCTGCCCAAATTTCATCTTTGTCGGAGTCGCAAAGATAGCAAAACAGTTCCAAAATCCGCAACTAGAGTAACACAGATGGTTTCAGCCAAATCAGAATACGTGATTTCAAATCCACTACCATTCTCTATCTCAAGAATTCTTTTGCTGTTTTAGCTCCTCTCTAAATCTATCCTCGCCTGTAACTTGAAGCCTAATACTTCACATATTTGGCCCATTATTATCAAGTAAAGGGAATTCATCAATAAGCAAGAAAAACATACACATAAGCACACCAGAAAACATATTCAGAGGAAACAATCCGAAAAGCCCGATGAATGAGGCGATAAAGGAAACAATGGGGCCAAGTTTAGAAAGGGCTAACATGGTGAGGACACACTACACATCTGGAAAAAAAAGGATGAATCTTATGTTTATCTTTTAAATCCAGGGACTGTTCGGCGGACATAATTTGACACGTTCACCTTACCTTAGTTTCACTATAGCCAAAATTTGCAAAGAAATTGAGATGTTGATACAATCATACAGATACCACCACAAACCCTAGATTTATGGTGCCCTGGTACCCCTTCGTCAATTTGGAACAATAAAATAGGTGTAGTTAGAACGTGAAGAAAACCGAATATGTAGAGAAGAAGATTCGCCAATTCTGAGACAATAAAATAGGCACAAAACATCAAGAAAATCGAATATACAAATGAGAAGAGGGGGGAATGATCAGTTGTTAAGAGAAGAAGAAGGTGGATTCCAGAGGTTACCGAGATTCACGATCGTGAAGGATTAAATGTGAAAACCGTAATTTATACCTGCATAAAAGAAAAAAGAAAACTTGCGAAGTATACTGAGAGCGCGACATGTTTTTAATCCTTAATTATAGGCGACTATCTTTTAGTATTAAGGGGGATGTTGACTTGAAGCAAATACTAAAATCACGCGCTAAAAGAATAAAATAACTTGCATTTGGAATCACTGAGATTATAATTTTGAAATTAATGTTTGAGTAAGTAAAACACATGTTAGAATATTGTATATTTTTTTATTGTGTATGCAATTTTATTAAAGTCCAACAATACCAAATAATGTTAAAACAATTAAATAGGATCAATATAATGTTAAAACTCAAAGAAGTGAGAAAAATCATAGTGAAGAAAATGTGTGTATATAATTAAAAATTATGAATTGACTTCATTATTAGTAGATAAAACATTATTAACATAATGAACCAAATTATAATAAAAAAAAAATGTGAAAGTATCAATATTGAAAAGTCTAAGTGAATTATCATTATTAAAAAAAAAAAATTATAATAGACGAGTCTAGGTAATATAATAAAAAAATCAAGAATAAACTAATGTGATAGAGTCATATATATTATACTATAAAAAGAATACAAAAATGTATTATAAGATATCAAATATCTGCATTGCAGTTTGATATACATGTAAGTTATTAGAGTGAAGTATTTCGAAATTTTGATTAAAATATGGCTACATTTAGTATTATTGTTCAATTTAGATTAAACTAGAAATATATTTTTTTACTTGACAATTTTTTTTATATGAGCATTAAAAGTAAATATGAAGTGAATTATTATGCTTGTAGGAAACAAGATTATATATTACATTTATTTTCAACGATTTAGAAGAATGAAATCGATATACTTCATAAGTAACATTTATAAACATTACAACTAGAGAGAATAAAACCTGGTATACTTATTTTGTTAACAAGTATAAAATGAAGTCATTTATTATGTATATAGAATATAATTTTTAAGATGAAAAAGATGGAGGAAAAAGCGGTAAAAGTAGTTTATATATAAAAGCAACATAACATATATATATATATATATATATATATATATATATATATATATATATTTATGAAGATATATTTATGAAGCCGTATTGGGTCACATTGTGCGTACTTGGTGACTTGATAAGACCAACGGATCAAGTTATGGATACTTGTTGATCCGAGAAGCCAAATTAGGCCAAATGGAAGACTTGTTGATCCGAGAAGTCAATTAGGGTCAAAGACAAGCCTTAATGATTCGAGAAGTCGAATCGAGTCAAATAGTTGTTGCTTGTTGATCCGAGAAGCCGTATTAGGTCACATTGTGCGTACTTGGTGACTTGATAATAAAAACGGATCAAGTTATGGATACTTGTTGATCCGAGAAGCCAAATTAGGCCAAATGGAAGACTTGTTGATCCGAGAGGTCAATTAGGGTCAAAGACAAGCCTTAATGATTCGAGAAGTCGAATCGAGTCAAATAGTTGTTGCTTGTTGATTCGAGAAGCCGTATTGGGTCACATTGTGCGTACTTGGTGACTTGATAAGACCAACGGATCAAGTTATGGATACTTGTTGATCCGAGAAGCCAAATTAGGTCAAATGGAAGACTCGTTGATCCGAGAAGTCAATTATGGTCAAAGACAAGCCTTAATGATTCGAGAAGTCGAATCGAGTCAAATAGTTGTTGCTTGTTGATTCGAGAAGCCGTATTCGGTCACATTGTGCATACTTGGAGACTTGATAAGACCAACGGATCAAGTTATGAATACTTGTTGATCCGAGAAGTCAATTAGGGTCAAAGACAAGCCTTAATGATTCGAGAAGTCGAATCGAGTCAAATAGTTGTTGCTTGTTGATTCGAGAAGCCGTATTCGGTCACATTGTGCATACTTGGAGACTTGATAAGACCAACGGATCAAGTTATGAATACTTGTTGATCCGAGAAGTCAATTAGGGTCAAAGACAAGCCTTAATGATTCGAGAAGTCGAATCGAGTCAAATAGTTGTTGCTTGTTGATCCGAGAAGCCGTATTAGGTCACATTGTGCGTACTTGGTGACTTGATAATAAAAACGGATCAAGTTATGGATACTTGTTGATCCGAGAAGCCAAATTAGGCCAAATGGAAGACTTGTTGATCCGAGAGGTCAATTAGGGTCAAAGACAAGCCTTAATGATTCGAGAAGTCGAATCGAGTCAAATAGTTGTTGCTTGTTGATTCGAGAAGCCGTATTGGGTCACATTGTGCGTACTTGGTGACTTGATAAGACCAACGGATCAAGTTATGGATACTTGTTGATCCGAGAAGCCAAATTAGGTCAAATGGAAGACTCGTTGATCCGAGAAGTCAATTATGGTCAAAGACAAGCCTTAATGATTCGAGAAGTCGAATCGAGTCAAATAGTTGTTGCTTGTTGATTCGAGAAGCCGTATTCGGTCACATTGTGCATACTTGGAGACTTGATAAGACCAACGGATCAAGTTATGAATACTTGTTGATCCGAGAAGTCAATTAGGGTCAAAGACAAGCCTTAATGATTCGAGAAGTCGAATCGAGTCAAATAGTTGTTGCTTGTTGATCCGAGAAGCCGTATTGGGTCACATTGTGCGTACTTGGTGACTTGATAATGAAACGGATCAAGTTATGGATACTTGTTTATCCAAGAAGCCAAATTAGGTCAAATGGAAGACTTGTTGATCCGAGAAGTCAATTAGGGTCAAAGACAAGCCTTAATGATTCGAGAAGTCGAATCGAGTCAAATTGTTGTTGCTTGTTGATCCGAGATGGCTTCAGTAGTGATATTGGGTAAATTTTGAATACTATTGATCTATACAATGGATCTGTTTTTTCTCAAATATATCTATACATTGAATATTATTTTTAGTTACATAAAACCTACATAAATCTATTCACTAATGTAGTACTTTTAATAGGCGAGGTAAGTTTAGTTAAAATTTAAATACTAAAAGGACAAACGTGAAAATTAGTTAACATGAATAATTGTCCCTAGCTTTTTTAAATCGATAAAAATATTATACATATATTGTAAGCATATGTGATGAATTCATAAATGAATTCACTATGCTATATAAAATTATAGGGTACAATAAAGAAAAAAAAGAACTATAAAAAAATGTTAATGTCAATATTAGCTTATGAGTATAGATTAGATAAAAATAAATAATTATATTTGAATAAAGTGTTGTATAGTCTAAATAAAAAATAAAATTGGAGAAATAAAATCAGAATGCATAGTTTAAAAATGTATATATGAGACTTTTAAATGGGTGTGCAATGTACAAAAAATTGGGAGTGTACTTTACAATAACGAAATAGGGATGTAAATACATAAAAATATAGTTAAATAATCTATTATATTTAATAAAGATTGGAGCATGTGTCTCGATTGAAGATTGTGAGACACTATATATGTAGCCGGCCTTCCATAAGAAAATTATTATTTATTTTATAATTATTATATATTAGGATTTTTATTTTAAATTACACATAATTTTTAAATTTTGACGTTGAGTTCAGGAAATAATTAAGGAAATTGAATAAACAGTCTTATAATTATATCATGTAAGTAAATAATACTAAAAAGGGATACACTTAGTAATTAATAATAAAAAAATTAGAGTAAAGTTTTCATAAGATGTTGGACCTTGATACGAAGTGGCTGTATGTTCTTCCAGCCTGCATTAAAATATGCAAAGAATTTCATGTGTAAATGTATGTTGAGATCGAAATTATTTATTAGAGAAAATGTAGAGAAAGTACGTTAGAGCTAGTATTTTTTGTGTGTATTAAATAATGAACTTATGAGTGTGAGTTGATTATGTAATGTGACAAATGATCATGTATTTTTCTTAAAATGCTAGTGATGTGGTGCAAAACATGAAAATCTATACCCCCATCATTACATAATTTTTCAATTATCGTATAACTTTATTCATGATATATTAATGATGCTCAAGTGTATGTATAATAAGAAGTAACACTAATTAAAATATATCAAACTTTATATATATAATAGAAAATTTTGTAAGATTAAATATTTCCACATAATCATGGTATGTCGTTTTTATGAATCTTTTAACATTAATTGTTATAACTTATTTGTTAAGACTAATAAATTTTTAACTTTGGGAAAATTAATAAAAATACCTTGTAACTACTAAAAAATTATAAAACTAACAAGTAACTTTACCACTTTGGACACATGTCTTGTAACTTGCATTTTAATTGATAAAATGCCATGTGATAGGGTGTAGAAGATTGCACAATCGGTCACTTCGGAGTTGTCCTTCACTTATTGATGTTGCATTAGTTATTTCAACTTTTTTTTTTTCTGCTGACTCACTTATTAGGATGGTTAAAAAAATCAAAAGTATAGCCCCCCTACCCCACCCCCTTTGGGGCGTTTCTGAGAGTCGCAACTTTTTCTATTTCTCTTTTGTGATTTTTTCTAATTTCTAGCTGATTTAGAATTGTATTTGTTCAATGGATCAATTTTCGTATAATCTAATAAATGTAGCTACATAGGGTTTTATTAAAACGATCGACTAATACCACCACACAAAGTACAATTATTTTACATTTAAGTTAATTTTTTAATTAGATAATAGTAAAATATTGTAACCATATGCGACGCACGTGCTTGTTTCTAGTTTAAAAAAGGCAACCCAAAATAGTAAGATAAAAGGAACATAATTAATTAACTAAAACTATAATAATATCTTCAAATTTAATACTTGAGAAGAAGAATGCTGTAAAATAACCATGACTTTTCATAAATGTTCTACACCACAATTTTAATTGGTTAAGTGCTAAGAATAGTAAGCAATCAATAATATTAACTAAATATGTTTGCATATAATAGAAAGTAATTATAAATAATATCATAATGTTGTGTTTTATTTCGTTCGTGTAACAATTTAGAGTTGTTCAAGACATGTTTTTATTGACGATGTGTGACTTATATCTCTAAAAAAATAATCTTTCTGATTTATTACACTTTTAGCATGTGTATCATGTTATATTTCAATATAAGTACTCATCAAAATCACTTGATAAAAATTTTGGTTAGGTAACTTTTTTAGAAGCATTTACTTATTATTTTACTAAAGAAAGTATAATATATATCAAATAACATTATCAAATTTATATAATTTCTTTGATAAAATATATTACTCATGACATGCATATTACTTAAAATATTTTAAATGATTAGTTTGTAAAATTGCAAAAAAACTAATATATAAATTTATATGTCTTAATTTATTTTCATGTAAAAATAAATAATATAATTCAAACTAAAGTAGATATTTAGCACTAAAGGCAATTTTTATATGATATTAGTGTAGTTTATGTTTCTAAGATCATTTGGCAAAAACTAATGTTCATTCTTTTCCTACAAAAGATGTTATAATACTTGAAATTTAGATTCAGTTCTATACCTAAATTTTTTAACTTCAAATATCTTGAAATAGAGTAACTATGATTATTAGTTGTTAAATTATTACAGACAACAGTCGTAAAACATAATATATTGCAACAAATATATCATACATATATTTTAAGTAGAAAAATAAGATGCAACAATTGAATATTTCTATTTTTATTTTTTGATTCCTACTACTCTTTATTTGCAATAAACATGAGATAAAATATACTAGTGAAAATCAATAAAAATGATAAAATAATTTAGCTGAGTTTAGTTAATATATTTATTATGACATTTTCAACATATCAATGATACACAAAATAATTCTATATTGAATATCGAACAAGAGAAAAACCTTAAAATCATCTTTCCTATTTTCCCCCATAAATGTATTATCACTTTGATTTTGATTATTTGGTATTTCTTCGAAGATTTAAATTTGATTAATTATAGCATGTTGCAAAATATCTTTTACGTGATTGATTAAGATTACATAGGTATCGATAATTTATACTCCAACTATTGTTACATTATATCATGCTTCAGTTCTCAATAAGTAATATTCGAGTTGGTAAAAGTGGGGAAAATTAGGAGGGTCATAAGATATAAATAGTTATTAAGTCATTTGAAATTAATAAACCGCCATGATAAATAACTACATGTTGCTTTTGATAGAACGACACAAAGTATTACTTCGTTCTAATTTATTTTTTGCAATAATTATAAGAAAAAAATATCAACCACGTGCGATGCACGTGCTTGTTTCTGGTTAATTTTAGAAGTACGAACTCATACAAATTTTGCATTTGAAATCATAATAATACGCATAAATCTATCTATTTTTTTTACCTTTAAAGGTATGAGCATTTTTTTACATATTAACGTAGTGGCAAAATGCCGTCTATCTACAATTATTAAAACATAGAATTAAAGAGTTTTTATCTAAACTTAGATCTTTGTCAAATGATTATGTTCAAGCTTTCTCGTCGTTTGTAACTCGAATATTCGTTTAATTTAATTTTATTTAACATATTTTCTTGATCAAGTATATAATATCGGTACAAAAATTTGATTTTTAATAAACGTAAAGCGACAAATTAAAAATGATGAAATGCTTTTCAAACTAATGTAAAATGATGGAGATGAGATGAGAGGGCACTTTAGCCTGTCGCTCATAACTATATTTTGTTACTAGTTTAAATATTTTTTACAATATATTTATAACATAAAGCTTATTGAATAAGATAAGTGAGTGGAAGCTTGAAGTAAGTGTATATGCAACATTTATCGTTATATTTATCAATTTAATTTTACCTCCCATTTTTTCAATTGTTATTTTATTTTTTGATAAGAAATTAAGGTACATAAGGAATGGATAAATAAGCCCTCAAGTTGCTTAATTCTCTCCCCTCAAATAACTTGATTTTTTCCTCATTTCCCTATTATTGTCAAACACTTTCCATGACTATAAGGTTACTATTGGAAAAAAATTAAAAAAAAAAAAAAAAACCCTTAAAAGACAACTATTTATAAAAAAAACAAATAAACCAAAATGAGAGCTAGAAAATGAAAGGTAGTAACTTATACTCGCTCGTGCCAAATCAACGTGTGATTCTTTTTTTTTTTTTTGGTCAACTAAATGAAGGTCCAACCTTCTAAAAACTGTGAATTCTTTTTCATACGCCTTCATTTATTTTATTTTATTTTTATTTAACTATTCAATCATATTAGTTTTTTTAAATAAAATTTTAATATTTTAACTTTGACTAAAAAAAAAAATCCTTTTCAAATTTGACTCTTTTGTTCGGATGCACAATATTTTTTAAATATGGATATTTCTATGGAACATATAAAGCAATTACAAACAATATCATCTTTTCACTTTGTTAAATAAATCTCTTTCAATCTTGATATTCTTTTTTACTTTATCAAAATTGAATCAACTAAAAATCTAGGGGTATATAACTAAAAACTTTATAGCGTTGAAGGAAAAACACATTAATGTGCCTTCATCAAAAGTAAATGATTGGGGGGTAATTTAAATGTTCCATTATATTCTATATATATATAAAACCTTACAATATATATCTATAAAAGAAACATCTCTTGTGAAATAGTATACGCCACTTTCCGCATACTTCCGCATTTTCTTTCTCTTCCCTATATTTCTCTGTTTTACTTATACATGTTATCAACACGAAAAATTCGAATAACTCTAATTCTTGATGATCGATTTCTTGGTGATCGATTTATTTTCCGATGTTATTTTTCCTTCAATTGTCTTTCGAAATCATTGAACACATGAAATTGGGCTATATCAATAGGTAATAATACGAAAAATATATCACCAAATATTTTCTACGACCAACAACAACAAGTTTCGCTCAAGATTCAAGTAACTCAAGTTAACTCTAACGAAAATACAACCGATCTATTTTACAAAATCACTGTCCAAGACAATCTTTAAGAAACATGTTGTTCGAAAATTTATGTTTAGTGTGCTCCCAGAATTTCTGTAAATCTTTTATAACAGATAGGGCTAATTCTACTTATGCAGAAGTCACATCAAGCAAGCAGAAAGATTGTCAAGGTTATTTGAAGCAACAAGTTCGCTATAGCAGCAAGAAAAAAGACTGCAGTAAGCAAGTAGTAAGGTTGTGTATGCCCATCCGACATATAACATTGTTTGCAGCAAGAAAGGTACAACCAGCAAGCAAGCAGAAGTCATGTCAACAGTGTGAAAATTAATGTCAAACGTTATGATATTCAAATTCAACTATATAGCCAGTAGATACAAGTTTAAAACCTTGTATTGACTATCCAACAGTGTGGTGACATGTCACCTGACAAAAAAGAAAGAGCAACACTTGACCCTGACACCAAGCCGCGACCGCTCTGGCCTACTTTCTGAGAGAAAGGACAAATGACTCTTTGCCGTACAAGGAGCATTAAATGCTGATGAGACTTTCTCTCTCTTTAACAAGAAGAAATCCTAACTGCTATAAATAAAAGGAGATGGAGGACGAAGTAGATGTTACCGGAACTCAAGCATTCAATTAATGTTGATGTTTGGTGTATTAGAAGGCTCTGCATGATGATATGAATCAGTACATTGAAAAATGGTGTTAACACGGAAGTTTGAGGTTGGAGAGCCAGAAGAATCAGGAACAACTTGATTTTCAGAGGAGGGGCTCGTTGCAACCTGTTAGTAGCAAATTATGCATAATAGGAGCGGTCATTCTGGACCTGCACCGGCACCAGCCCTACAATTGAAAAATGGAAGCACTTGTTGCTTACTTTTTCCTTTTCTCTTATTTTCTGTCCTTCGTTTTGCTATATTATTTCCTAAGTTTCACAAAAATAATTAATTATTTCTTTAATGTAGTTTCAACATACAGTTGCATATGAAAACAAGAACTTGAAAATGATTGTATATAAGCTGATTTAAATAAGTAATTATATAATAAACTAAATTTTCATTGTCCAAATATGATCTGTATGTATTTTATATAATTTCAGGTGAGCCTAGTTAGGTAGCAGAGTTAGTAATCTTCAAGAAGCATTCATATCTTCTAGAATTTTTCCTAATATATTTACATAAACTCTCTCAGCTTATGAATAAAGTTACTTTTCTTTTCTCCAATTATGTTGCATGTTATTTTCCCCTTTAATAATTATAGCATGGTATCAAGAGCCACAACTTGCAGTGGAACTCAATTTTCTTTGTGGTTACTTATGTCCTATCGATTGGTTCACGATTAATCAATGGTTGATACTCTTGTTATTCCATATTTTACTGCTTTTCACTACAAGAAAAAAAGTCTTTTGAGACCACAAAAAGTGGTCTCAAATAATGAATATTTGTCACAACTTAAATGAAGTGGTTTCAAATAATGAGTATTTGTCACAACTTATGAGTATTTGTCATAATTTTATTGTCGTCTCAATAACTCCGTCGCAAATAATATATTTGTGACCACAAAAGTGGTCTCAAATGCGTCTCAAATATTTTTTGCAACTACTAGTTGTCTCTAAAAGTAGTCTTAAAATGGTCTCAAATAATTTGTATAAAGATTTGTGACAACAAGTGGTCACAAATAACTTATTATTAGTCACCACAATTGTGGTGTCAAAAAATGGTATACAAAAGACCTCTTTTATTGTAGTGTTTTCTCCTTGCTTGGATCATCCCAACTATAATTATTGGCATACTCAAATTCTGCCAATGGTGATTACTCATAGTTTGCATGAAGTTCTATCTACAGTTGAACCTGCTCCATCCCAGTTCATGTAATCCACTTCCACAAGTCTACCTATTTCTAATCCTGGATAAGTTCACTACAACAATTTCATAAATAGACAACAGTTAAAAGACAACAGTTTTTCCTAACAGTGTTGTCTATTCATCAATTAACAACAGTTTTACCGCTATTTGTTGTCTATTAGCGAGAGACACGCTAATAGACAACAATTTTACAATTGTTTTCAAAATCTGTCGTCTATTAGTGCCTTTTTTCACAGATAGACAACATTTTTAACGACAATTGCCCAAATGTTACCCTCAATCAGTAAGTCCATGCTCGATCAAGTAAGCAGGTGTAAAGCTTCTTAGTGATGAGGAATTGCTCATGTATATTCTCGAAGATCTTGGAAGTGATTATGAGTTACTTCCACGGTAGGATTAGATAGTTTACAGTAAGCTCAATTTACACTTCACTCTCATGAAATGCGTCTGCAGAGTCAAGTACCACCCTCTCGAACATCTGGATCTCCTACTACTTTTGTGAGTTATAGAAGAAGGCTGAGGAAGTAATGACGACATAGCTAATTACTGTAGGTTTTTCACAGGCAAATACCGTGCTGGAAACTCAAACTTCTCCTCCAACAATAACACTAATTGAACCTAGTACAACAACAAGTTTGTGAGCCAACTCTGTGGCAGAAATAATCATACTATTATTAAGTGCTACAAAGGCTTGATATGAGCCCGAAAATTACCAACCTATGCCCACTACGGTAATTGCATGAGGTGAATTGGTACTTTGATAGTGGGGAAATCAATCACATTAACACTAATCTTGAAACCCTTTCTCTCAAATCCAACTGCAAAAGATCAAAGTTTTATTATTTTGTAGGTAATGGTTCTCTTCTTCTAATCTATTAAACATCTCTCAGTTTACCTTTCTCTCAAATCCACCTTCTTCTTCTTCTTCTTCTTCTTCTTCTTCTTCTTCTTCTTCTTCTTCTTCTTCTTCCACCTCCTTCTCATCCCATGATGACTAGATCAAAATTTTTGTTGTGAAAGCTTGCAGAATCAGAGTTATATTTGTTTAGGTAGTAACTCCAAATTGGAGAATTAGACTAACTTATATCAATAATGTCTTTCTCAATGGCACATTACATGAATAGGTTTCATGTAATATCCATAGGGTTTTGTTGATCCAAAGGTTAACCCTGATGTGTGTAAGTTGAATAAGTCTTTGTATGGGCTTAAACAAGCTCCTAGAGTTTTGTTACAACAATAAAACAATGTTGTCACTTGGTTTTCATGTGTAAATCTTTGATATGTTTTTGTTTTTCAAAACAAATACAACTAAAGCTTTACTCATTCGATGATACTTTAGTCACTAGAGAGGATCCAAATGAAGTGACCCTGGTTGAAAAGGTCTTAGGTGATAAATTTGCACTCAATGATCTTGCTGAAGTAAACTATTTTTCGGGATTAGAGGCTTCCAAAACAGAAGATAGACTAGTGCTTACATATGTGCATGATTTGCTTAAAAAACAAACATGCTCAACAACAATCTTGTTTTACTCCATTTGTCCTAGCAACAAATAGTATTTATTTATTTGACGTGAACAATTGTCCTAGTTTCGACATGCGCCCGCATAACATGACTAGACGACCTACAAGCATTTAGTTAGAAACCAATTTACATGGACTTCATTTTTCTCCGGCCAAAAGGTTTTTAGGTGAAGGAATCTCTGAAGCAGATTGAGCAAGCTACACAGATGACAGGAGATCAATAGGTGACCATTGGGCATTTTTTAGAGGAACTTTGGTATGGTGGAGCTATAAAACGCAGTCAGTGGTCTCAACTCTCAGTGTTGAGTTTGAGTATAGAGCTCTTCCTGATACGTTTACAGACCTTGTTTATATTCAAACCTTGCTTTAGAAAATCGACATAAACATTGATTTCCATCCGTTATTTGTGTGATAGTGTAAGTGCATCAACTTTGGCTTCTAATCCAGTGTGTCATGCAAGAACCAAGCATATTGAAATAGACATCCACTTTGTCCGTGAGAATGTGCTTTCAAAATAGCATGATGCCATGTCTATTCCTACTACAGATCAAGTTTCAGATCATCTTACAAAATCAGCACACGTTAGGAGGTTCAACACATTAGGTGAAAAACTTCCTATTCTATTAAGAAATACAGTAGTTCAGCTTAGGGATGGCAATGGGGTGGGGCGGGTATTTAAAACCCTTGACCACCCCGCATGTTGGTATCCACCCGATGTTTCAACTTTGAAAAATGAAGTAGAGTTGCAGAAAACATGGAATTGCGTTGGCCTCAATTCTTGAAATGAAATAATGGCAACACTCATAAATCTAGAAGGAAAATTCGGCAAAGAAGGTAGTGTAGTTTGTGAGGCATGAGAGTGAGTGAATTGTGAGTTCATTCTGAGAGAAAAAAAAGTGAGCGAGAAAAAATATAGAGTATTTTTCTATCTCTCTTAAAATAGATATCGAGTGTTCCAGGTTATTAAACTTGATGTTTGTATACACCTATTAATTTAGTGAGAGTTTTGTAAACCTACTATATACGTAGTGGAAGATTTCTAGACTAAGGTCTAGACCCATGATTTTTTCCGATTTTGGTTTTTCCACGTAAAATGTCTCTATATTTTTATTATTCTGCACTAAATTTATTTTCTTGATTTGGTCCCATTTTTAATCCAGCTAGGAGGGAAACAATTAATTCCAATTCCTTTGTGCTGGTGTCATTTTGTTTTACACTCGTTCTCGTTACCGCACATCTCATACACTGACTTGCCCATCCCCCATGCCCTGCCATGGATCAGTGATAGTTACCCATGCCCCAACCTGTGCAGACGGGTTTGACCTCCCCCACCCTATTAAACATTTTTTCTTAAATAATAACCATGACCAAGAGTACAGTTCAAAGAAGGCCTCGTATTCTTGATAACACATCTCTATGTACACCTGATTACAATTATTACTCACCTTATCACAAAATTAAACAAGCCCAAATAAAACTCTATGATTCTACCATCAGTGGGCACAATTTTGAGGAATTTGTAATAGCAATAAAGTCCATAAATCTGAACAAGGAAGTCTCATTCAAAAGCTCCCAACAAATGTATAATTCAAAGCTCCCAATTCACAATTTTTAGGGTTTGGGTGGATTCGTGGGTATGTTTTTCCGGAACACATTACTACATACAAATATTCAATATGGGAGCCAGCAAAGAAAATTTCATTTTCCTGAGTAAAGGAGTTTGTTCTTCCTGGAGAAAGGGTAGCGGGGCAGTTGGGATGTGGACTATGGAGAAATAGGGTTAGAATTGGGTTAAATTATTATACACATAAATATATAATTGATTAATAAATTAAATGTAACAGGTCAATATGGGTCGGGGTGGGGCAGGATTATAATAGAAACCATGTCCGACCTGCCCTACCCGGGGTTGACCCTTCTCGTTCTCGGGACTACTTAGATTTGACCTGCCCCCGAAGATTTGGGGTAGTGCGGTTTTTCGCGGATTAGGGCCATGTTGTCATCTCTAGTTCAGCTTACGAAGGTGCATTATGCTACGGTGTATTGTACATAAATATTATGTCAGCCTAGTTAGTTAGAGGAGTTAGTTAGGGTGTATTTTTCTTTGCTTTAAATTTTGAAGAAGTGACTAAGAGAGTGTTTCCAATTATTATTTTTTTTTTTTTTGAAGTGCTTTTCAGCTATAGTTTAAGAAAAGTTATTTTGGAGTGTTTAGAAAAACTACTTCAACGTTAATAAAAGTGATTTTAAACCAAAAGTTAAAAGTAGAAAATAGTTACTTTTCCAACTCTTCGGTATTTTGGTAGATAAAAAGAAAGTTTTTTTTCTCTCACTCATAAGCTAAAAGTTGTTTTAAGTATCAAACACTCCAGCTTTTATATTTGACCAAAATTAATTTTATTCTCAAACACTACCTTTTCTTATTTTTAAGAAATTCTACCACAATCTCTACTTTTAATCACTTTAAAATTAAAGCAAAGAAAAACACCCTCTTAGTCATCTTCTATAAGTATTTATCTTTTAGAATATTTCTTCATCTATTTATATAAACTCACTCACCCCATCTTTTAATAAAGTTAGTTTCATTTCTTCAATTCAGTTGCATGTTAGTTTCTCATTTAACAGTTTATGGAATCGATAGTTTAGATTTCACGGTTTTTGTGCATTTTTGTCACTTACTAGATACTCTTTTCCCCCTAATTGTTTTTTTTTTCCACTAGGCCTTTCTTATAGTGAATTTTAACGAGGCCAACAGGATCTCTCCTACTTTGGGAAAATCCACTCTTGCTTTCTGAAGTATAGGGACTTATGTTCCTTAGGCATATTTTAATGTGTTGAACGCCCGACATTTTTATCATAGCAACAGACTTGATATATCCCTCTCTCCCTACTCTGCCGCTCATAGCAACGGACTTCATTGTCCCCGCTTAGCATGCCCTGCTCTTTTGTCAACTTTCATACCGGATGTGTTGCCGCCTCGCACTCCGTGCGCCTATGATCATACCCTGCTCCATTGCTGTCTCGCATGTCATGCACCTATGATCTCTCTATCTTTGTTTAGTCTACTACCAGCTTGTGGTATTTTTTCAGTTATTTTTGTTTGCCGCGTTTTGACATTTGTATGGTTCGCCTCTTTCGGTCTCACTCTGTGGCACGTTTTTTTCTCCTCACTTTGTGGAGCGTTGTGGTTTTGACTAGATTTTTACCTTACTTTAGAGTGTAAGGGCTTGCTACTCTTTTTGTTACTCTTCGTTTTCATTTTTTATATAAGCATCTATTTAGTTGTTTGTTGGGGAATCGGAGTTTTATGTCAAAGATTTATTCGGGATGTAATTTGAATCAGTTTTCATAATTCAACTAACAATGATATGAAATATTCAAATCATACAATTCATGAAATTGAATAACAGTAAACCATACAATAAGCCCTAAACATGCGGAACTTAGGGATTATCGTATTCACCTTCAAATCGGAGAGACACCATTGAGAAGAATTATTCTTTCTACCCAAAGAGTTATACCATTATGAGTTATACATCATGAGTTATACAAAATCACTAGGAAATATTTTTCTAAGGGTTAACTACAACAACCCCACCAAACTATCAGCGTTTTTGCACATAAATCACTAAACTTTTTTTTTTGTGGCACACATACATATAAACTATACGGATTTTGGCAGATAAACCACTAAACTTATTTTCCAATCATTTTTAGCTGGAATTCAACATGTGACTTGCGCATTATAATTTTTTAAGGGCTTCTCTTGTACAAACATGTCTTTTAGTAGGTAGAGGAGCCACTTATCTTCAATAATAGAGGTTCTAAATATTGGGAGAGAGAACTACCGATGATTCAAAGAAATTGATGTGGAAATGAAAGATATGATTTTACACGTTTGATATACTAAAAAGGTTTCTTGTACAAAAAAAGCCATTAGAAGTTTATCACGCGCAAGTAACGTGTCAATTCCGACGTAAAATGATCGAAAAATAAGTTTGGTGGTTTATCTGCTAATTGAAAAAAAAGTTTGGTGGTTTATTTGTCAAATCTGTATAGTTTATATGTATCGGTGCCACAAAAAAAAAAAGAAAAAAGTTTGGTGGTTTATGTGTAGAAACGCTGATAGTTTGATGGGGTTGCTGCAATTAACCTTTTTTCTAATTTCTTTCTATACACCAATCTAATAGTGTATAACCTACTTAAGTAGATAGATTTAATCCAAATTGTTAATTCTAAATACTAATTGATGATTCATAACCTTCTTTGATATTATCCAAGTGAGTATGGTAAATCGTTTTATATATAAAAACAAAATTGTTCCAATATAGAAATCTTAAAAACATTTACCACCTAAATCTCAACCTCATTTCTAGAAATAATTATTTGGGTATATATAATTTTGAAGAAATGAAAAATGCGTTAATTGGGGATAGGTCAGCGTATATTTTCCTAAAATATAATAAGTTCCATTATCTCCATTCAATATTTACTCCCCCACATTTAGCATAATCTGTTCAAATCTATAAAAGGATACATTCATTCAACCTTCCAAAATTGATGATAAACCATATCTCCCATATTCCTTTACCCATCAATTAACGTTAATCCAGAACGTTGATTCAAAAAATTAATAATGAATGTGAAATCTATGATTCTGCAGTATTTTGTGCCTGCATGTCCAAAAATAAAAATAAAAAGATTATTCACAATCATTGGTAAACATATCGTGTTTAATGTTTTTAGTCGAATATCTTCTAAAAAGCTATATGAAAAATAAATAACATATTCAACAGTTCGGATCCTCTATCCCATACTTACCTTGTCCCACTCCAAAATCGAGTCATACAACATGAATCGTGAACCCCGAACACAGGAATCATGGACCCTAAACTATGAACTTTTGAATTATATATACACTTAACCATTAAATCATGAACCGTGAATCGTGAAATCGTAAGTTTAGAAAAGAAAATCCTAAACTATGAACTATTAAATTATAAACACTGAACCTAAATCATGGACTTTAAATTCACAAGTCACAAAAAAATAATTATAATTGGATTTTGGAGTGGGACACACTTGGGACAGGGTAAAAGTGGGATAGAGAATTTCATGTGCATAATCAGGTTCATGTTAGGCATCACAGACATTTTGTACTGAAGATTCTGTATGTCTTATAATAAACATTGAAATTCGTTTGGATTTTAAAAATCATAAACTGAATCCACTAACTAATTTTATAGCATCACAATCAGGAGAAACTTGACCAAAAATACAGTCACTTGCCAAAAATTATTCTTCCGATTGATTTACCTTACCTATAATAATATTAAGAATATATTAATATACCATTAGTATACCCAGCCTTCAATCTTAGGGGATTGAACCACAAATAGTAATATTTATATACCATTATTCTCAATGACTTCAAATTACGACTAAATTTTATCATAAATTGGGATAATAAAGACAGTAAGTGATGTACCTGCGGCGGAATCTAATTGAGTAGGGGAGGGAACTCGAATAGGCAGCGAGGAAGGCTGATCCGACATCAAATTTTCAGAGTGGACATGGAAGGCGGTGGCACCGATGTTGAACGACGCAGTGCCGGCGATGTGGTAATTCATTAGCAGATCCACAAATCTTTGCATATTCAGCAGATTTCACGAGTTTATTGAGCAATTCTTCTAATATGGCACAAACGTTTTCTACAATAATTTTAGTTTGAGTGAGAATGTTTTGGTTAATGGGTTGGATAACATTAATATCACCTATTGAGAGCAAGAACTGAGCCAAAATCCAAGAGGGGAAAACAAGAAAATGAACTGCACATGCCACATGAGGAAGAAATTCTAGCTCGAGTACTTGGGGTATTTCGTGAAGACGTAAAAAAACACAAGAAGGAAAAGAGAAGGGAAGTTGTATACTTATAGGTTTTTTTGAAAGCTTAATAAAGTACTTTTCAACCTCTGGATAAACAAGAAACAATTTAGAATGTTTGTAGTCACCTACATATGCTTTTACTCAAGTTCAATAGTACAAAATTTTAGCTAAAAGCTAAAGTAGGTGTTATTTTTCAAATAGTCATAGGTTGTGTTTGGATTGAAGGATTTAAAATCACTGGACTTTTTTTTTCCAGTCTTAATCATTATATTTACTTTTTGTCTTTGTGGTTGCTTTCTTATTTAAATAAAATATTAATATTATGTCTATTTATTTTTTCCTTTTATATTTTAATCTTATCTATCGAAAAATATTATACATGAAAGTTACTTTATTGAAGAAGTCCAACAATATAATAAATAGATAAATATTATTTTGAACTACCCAACCCAATTTCAAAAGGAAAATAAACACAAGACAATAACAAAAAATTAGCAATATATATATATATGGGGAATAGAGAATGAAAAGAAAAATAATTGAACTTCAGTGGAAATTTCTCAATTAGTGCCTTGAATTTTGGATTTTCTCAATTTAGGGTTTAAATATTTAGTTTTTTTCTCAATTAGAGACCTCAAATTTGAATCTATTCTAAATTAAGAGCGCATGTCATGAAAAATAGAAAATATTATCCGTTGTAGTTGTTCAACCCTATCACCTGTAGATCTAATAAAAACCTTCATTGCTCAATGATTATTAGATCTAATTATGTTGTTTTCATTTGGTATTACGTAATCATAACTCTCCAAATATAATCATAATTCAATTAGTAAATTATTATTAAACTATGTTACTATCATTAAATTACTATCATGTCGTTTGTACTTAGACCACCAACATCAATCAAACCAATGCAAAACCAAGAACAAGAACATCATGTAATAACAAAACAAGATTTGACCAAAACTCATGCACACACACATATAAAACAACAAAGATTTACGTGGTTCGACAATGTGCCTACATCCATGGGAGATCACAACTTTCCACTTTTACCAAGAATAGTTTACAAAAGGAGTACAAAGAACCTGAAACAATTCTCTAAAATCACTCAATTACATGTGTTTCTTCTTCTATCTCTTTTTTACTATTCTCTCTTGTGTGTGTTTTCTTGTGTTTTCCCCGTTGATAGAAGAGTATATATATATATGTGTATGTGTGTGTGTGTGTGTTTGTGTTCTATATAGATACAAGATAATAAGATTAGCAATTGATAAAGCACAATCCGTTATCAAAAGAGTATCAACCAAAAATAACAAATTGAAAGGTAACCAAATAATAAGACACAAGGTATACGTGGTTCGATCCGGAGATCTACGTCCACGGGAAAATAATGTCCCTACCGGGATCTTTCTCTTCTCTTCTTTTTCGTTTAGTTTACAAGTGGTTTTTCTCTGATCAAAGTTCCAACCCCTCTCCTCTCTCTAATTCTACTATTTATATCATACAAATCACAACCCTAACTATATTCCTACAATTAAGGCCGTCAAACCTGCCTTCGTGATTGAGAGAAGATCGTGGGCGAAATCTTCCAATCCCCCTTGCGCTGCTACCGCAACTTAATTATCAAATCTGTATTTGGGCCAATTACTGGGCCTGCGGCCCTAGACAACTTGGGCCGGGTATTGGTGTTGTAACTTTAGGCAACTGGGCCATACCTACCAGATGCCCCTCCCTAAAAGAAGCCGAAGCAGAAGGATTCGGCTTGTAAAGTAGATAAAGTAGACCAGAAGTGATGTGAAATAGAAGATCTGATTCCCGGAGTCCTGGGATCGGAATTAGAGAGAAGGCAAAAACACCAGTTTCCCTGAGCCGGAATTGAGAAGAAGTGACAACCCCGAGGTCCCACAACCGGAGTCGAGAAAAAGTAAACCCCGAGGTCCCTCAACCGGAGTTGAGAAAAAGTAAACCCCGAGGTCCCTCAACCGAAGTTGAGAAGCTTCTTCAACACGAGTGGTGAACAAAACTGAGGCGCGTGACTGACAGATGTACACAGTATTCGAGTAAGCGCGTGTGAAACGGCGCATATTGTGGATTTCGAGGCGCGTGTATGGCACGTGAAGATCAGTATCGTTGATTTTAAACCATCGAATCTGCACCGTTACCGAATTTATAAGAAAAGGAGGGAAATCGAAACCCTTCACCTTCTTCTCTTGCAGTTAACTGAATCACGCATCAGAGAAATCCTCAATTGTGCCAACTGTGAAGATAAAACACCACATCAACCAACCAAAGAAAACAAGTAAGTATGTCTATCTCATCTTCGTCTTCATCTAGGGTGGAGGAGGTAGGCAAAGAGGGGGAGCCTTTTAGAGCACCTCCTATACGGGTGATCTTCCCCTTGAATAGCGAAACTAGGCAAATTCACCGGGGTGATCTTAATGAAATCAGAGTGGAGGCAGTAAGTTTTCCCCACTGTGAGGAGAAAGTAGAAGGGTTCGAAGTGGCAGGGGTAAGACCCACTGTAACCGAGACTCAAATTAGGCGATGGATTCCAAATTTTTTCTTACCCTTTGACCTTGAATTTATTATTCCCGAAGATAAGGATAAAGCCTGTTGCCCTCCCAAAGGATTCATATCCGTATACATAGATCAACTGGCCGTAGGATTGAGGTTTCCTCTGTGGGACTTTTTAGTAAAGTTGTTGGAGTATTATGGACTAGCTCTGGGGCAGTTAGGGCCCAATGCCATGAGGCAGGTGGTAGGATTTTTAGTGGAGTGTAGTAAGGGGGGATTAGTGCCTAGTGTTAGTTTATTTAGGCATTTCTTTCAGCTGAAAACGATGGGGAGAAATAAAGGTTGGTATTACCTTAACCCTAGACCAGGTAAGAGATTCAAAGTAAAGAATCCGAGCAAGATTGAAGGATGGAGAAGAAAATTTATTTACGTTAGGCAGGAGACAGTTCTGCCGAAGTGGCAAATGTTAGAGGTAGTAGATAGTGCCCCGGCAGGGGAACCTAGAGGGGTGGATATATTGAAAAAAGCCGGTGTTCTGGGATCCAGATTTTCAGAAGAAGTCCTGGACGGAGCTGGGTTGAGCCCCTATTATTCCAGATGGGCTGCTGGGACTTCGGATTCCCAAGAGAAAGACACCCCAACCGAGACTGACTCTGACGAGACGCCAAGCGTAGCTGAGAGAGAGAGGTCGAGAGCCGGGGAAGAATTAGAGGGTAGGGCTTTTATTTCTGTACAAATTGTGTAAGATAAAATTGTAAATTCTCTGAACATATGACATGTCGTGTGCAGTGGGTAAGTTCAAGAGTGCCGCGAAGAAGGGTACAGAAGCCAGCTCCGGTGGGCGAGATGATAGATCTAAGACCCCGGAGCTACAGAAAATGACAGCGGGGGGTGGTCACGGAGATGACCACGAGGACAACATTCCACTCTCGGGGTTGACTCCAAGCGCCAAGAGGAGGATCACCTCTCCAACAACACCACCGCCTCCCAAAAAGGCGCACATGACCCCGGCTCACGAGGTATCTTCGTGAATAGTGTGCTATTACGTATCGCACAAGCCTATCATGGTAGTGAGATAATGCAGGAACAAAGGACGGAAATAACTGCGGCCGGGGCCGAGCTGGAACAACTGCTGGAGCTAATTCGCGGGCTGGTGGGAAGGTTGGAGAAAGAATCTTCCCGAGACAGAATAGCCGACTGGAGGCCGAGGTCACCAAATTACGTGCCGGATTCGCGGAGGCCCAGAAGAGTGCCAGAGTGGCCCGAGACAGGGCAGTACTTGCTGAGAGAGAGACAGCAAGACTACGCGAATAGGCTGTTGAGGTTGCCGTGATCCGGGGTGACTTAACTGCGGCGCGGGAAGAGCTGAACAAGGCGATCGTGGGCCAGGGAGCTGTGTTAGAAGCCTTCGCCGAAAAATTGATGCAAACAGAGACGTTCTTGAAGTTCCTAAGCACATTCGTGGCTGCAGGTGACACAACTACAAAAAGCGAGCTGTTGGAGGCCATATATGATAAATACCTGGAGGTCAATGTTTATGACGAAGACTTCGGGTATAACTATGATGCAGTGGGGAATGAAGATGGGGCATATTTCGAGGCGTTGACGAAAGCTCCGAGGTGGCCACTGATCGAGGCCTTAGCTAAGAAAAACACGCTCTTAACTCCCGAAGTTACCAAACGGTGTAATGAAGACCAGGATAAAGACTTCTTGGGTTTTCACAACGGTTTTTATGTGCGGGAGTTAAGGAGCCGAGCTCCCATTCCCCGTAAAGGAGCCGTAATGCCTACCGACGTGGTTGAAGGCTCTGGCAAAGCAATAGAGGTAGCCGGGGACGTTGCAGAGCTCTCGGGTGTAAGAAGGACCACCTCTACCCCTGGAGAGGTCAGTGACCTTCCGACTCATGAGCAGAATGTAGAGTAGATGATCTGTAAAAAAGAATTCCGTTGTACTTTCTTGCTTTGTAATGAACAACTTTGTATTTCCAGAGAAATAAACAATGTTGAATCAGTTTTATGGATATCAAATGTCGCAATATCTCTTATTCGTAACAATGTACATGTATCTGTACGGTCTAAATACCGAGGTGTCTCCTTTGCCAGGAAAACATTGAAAACCCATATGAGGTAATAAAGCAGCTTCAATCATCAATAGCCTGGTTACAGAAAGACCGGGATATCTGGATGTTGCAAGAAGTCCCGCGGTTATCGAAGAAGTTAGTATCAGTAGAAAAGAGGTGCGCAGAAGCAGAAAGCTCGTGGACAGAAACTGCACAACAAATACGGCAGTATAAAGCAGAGTGCGTGCTGAAAGATATGGAGTTGGAGCAACTCCGCATAAACCAACAAGAGTGTGAACACTTGCTTATTGATGGCGGGCGACTATCAATCCAAGAGATTCGTGCTCGGAGAGCAGAAATCCGGGGAGACGTCCAGCAGCGGAGCAAGCAAGGTGATGCCAATAATCCTGAAGTCATAAGGAACCGATTGGTGTTAGGATTTCTTGTAGAGCTGCAAAAGAAAGTAGAGGCCCGGAACGAAGCTTTAAACATTGCAGATCAGGAGGAACAGGAACACAGCAATGGGAGGAAGCATCGGGGCAAGAAAACAAAGGCTGGTACTCGAGAGATGATGTTGTCTGAGGACCACACCGTGGGTGCAGGGAA
Source organism: Ajuga chamaepitys (assembly GCA_958295605.1). NCBI lineage: Eukaryota > Viridiplantae > Streptophyta > Magnoliopsida > Lamiales > Lamiaceae > Ajuga > Ajuga chamaepitys. Next base: position 21,703,601 of record OY282500.1, read on the forward strand.
AACCAAGAACATGCCCGAGGTGAGGTCGGGTTTCCCCCAAGAACCGAGAGAAACACGTGTGGTTGGGCCGGAGGCTAGTAGATCAACAGTTATAGCCTTGGCAAAGGAAATTGATGAGATGCCTGTAGAAGAGTGGGATGCTGTAGAATGGGCAAACACTCCGGGGAGGAGACTGAGAACAAACCCAGTGTTTCGGAAAACAACAGAGCCCCCTAATCATAAGACCGAGGAATACATAACTCAAACCCCCGAGGAGATGGATCCCTTAGCACCACTAGAATGGGGCCATGCGGAATGGATCAATATGTCGGGCCCAAGTAGAAGGTCCGGACATCCTGCAACAGACCGGGGTCCTCAGGGGACAGGTAATAGGCATGGGACCGGGGTCCTTGACCGAGGCGAATTAGAGCGACGTCCGAACGCGCAAGAGACTTCCCGGAGGACTAGAAGTGGTCGATCAGAGACAAGGCGACGAGGATTTGCGTTTTGGTTCGGAGAGGACTCCGAACAACGTCAGTAGGGAATAGGGTAGCCAGAAACCAATCAAAATAATGTAATGACAAAATAATTAGTCTGTTGTAACAACCATACGGAATATATACATATTATGGAGTTTAAGAAAAAACGTTGGTTTTTTTTTCTTTTTTTTTTTTTTTATATTACTATTATCTTATTATGTTTGAAAATAAAAACACTTAAACATCTCACCAAGGACGTGTAAAGGAAACGAGCTGAAGTCCGGAGACAGATTAATAACACCTTGTATTCTTTGATCGAGTGGGATAGAATTTAAACAAAACCCTGAGGTTTGATCATGTAGCTTGACTGGGTCAAGGAAGTGAGTAATGGAGTCCGGAAACATGTTTTATATACCCGACGGATCGAAAACAAATGTTCGGAAACATGTAATATAAAGATATCGAGGCGTCCCCACGGTATCATAAACAAACAATAGAAAGATGAGAATAGTATTTTTTACTGAGCAAAACTTGTCAGAACCATGTCAGAATAAAAACAAATTATGCAAGAAACAGAAAGCAGAAGTAAGACTAACAATGTTTAGAGAAATTTTTTTCGAAGATTAGTCACATGCCAAGTCCGAGGCACTGGGGTGCCATCGACGCGTGCAAGCTGATAACTCCCGAGGGGATGGACAGTAACCACACGATAGGGTCCTTCCCATGCTGCATGGAGCTTGCCTTCAGGACTGGCCTTACTGGCAGAATTGCGCCGGAGCACAAGATCACCGACCTTAAACTGTGTGCACCGAACTCAAGCATTGTGGTACTTTGCTGTTTGCTGTTTATATTTGGCTTGTCGAATAAGGGCTTGTTCCCGGGGATATTCTACTTCGTCAAGGTTGGTACGGAGAGCGTCCTCGTTCTGTTCCGGGTTGAAAGTCAACACCCTAGGACTGGCTACTCCGATTTCTGCCAGGATGACGGCTTCGGAGCCATAAGTTAGGCTAAAAGGAGTTTCGCCTGTAGAAGAATGTGGCATAGTGCAATAAGCCCATAATACCTGAGGTAGGGCATCAGCCCAAAGTCCTTTAGATTCGCCTAGGCATTTTTTGATGCCTTCAACAAGTGTTCGGTTTGTCACCTCGACCTAGCCATTAGCCTGGGGGTGAGCCACCGAAGTGAATGCCTGTTTAATGTGTAACTCTTCGCACCAAGAGCGGAAAGGGTCATTCGCGAACTGTTTCCCATTGTCAGAAATGATGGTGCTAGGGATACCGAATCGGCAAACAATATGCTTCCAAACAAAATTAAGGATTTTCCTTCCAGTGATGGTAGTGAGTGGTTCGGCCTCAACCCACTTGGTAAAGTAGTCCACAGCGACCACTAGGAATTTAAAACCACCTGGAGCTAAAGGGAAAGGACCCACGATGTCTATGCCCCATTGAATAAAAGGCCATGCGCTCTGTATGCCTGTCAGCTCTGTTTGAGGTAAGTGTTTAATCCGTGAGTGCTGCTGACAATTCTCGCATTTTGCCACTAGGTCATGTGCATCATTAAAAAGAGTAGGCCAATAATACCCCCACCGGAGTGCCTTTTTAGCGAGAGTCCGGGACCCAATATGGTTTGCGCATGAGCCTTCGTGTAATTCCTTGAGGATGTAGTTAGCCTGAACCGGGTCGAGACACCGAAGACTGGGCTGGAGGTAAGATTGTCTATACAAGACCCCATCATGTAAAGTGTATTTTGGTGCTTTCAAGATTACCTGGCGAGCTTGTAACTTGTCATCGGGTAGGGTGCCGTCCTGTAGGTATTGGACAATGGGTGTCATCCAAGTAGTTTTGGAGTCAGTGATTACCGAGACAGGCTGTTCGTAGATAGACTGATGAGATGCCTCTTCTACAAGTATATCGGAAGGTATGCTCGAAGGGACCGCGGAGGCCAGTTTGCTGAGAGTGTCAGCTTTTATGTTCTCTTCTCGGGGAATCTTGTGAATGTCGGCAAAGGCAAATGTGAGCAGGAAGCTTTTAGCTAAAGCCAAGTACCGTTTCATGGTTTCCTCCTTTGCTGTATATGAGCCATTGATTTGACTAGAAACCACTTCGGAGTCAGTATATACTCGAATGTGTAAAGCTCCTAAAGTCTTTGCAAGGCGAAGACCCGCAAGAATCGCCTCATATTCAGCTTCATTATTCGTGACTTTGAAGTTAAAGCGCAAAACATACTTGACTTCGACATTGTCGGGCCCATTGATGATGACCCCGGCAGCACTTCCACGGGTAGCGGATACACCATCTACATGGATATGCCATCATTTGGTTTCGATACTGGGGTCAGTAGGGGAAATGTTTTCAGGGCGCGAGTTGGAGTCCGGACCCTCAAAGGTAGCTTCGGCTAGAAAATCAGCCAGGGCTTGGCCCTTAATAGCGCGACGGGAAGAAATTGAATATCATGCTCTCCCAGCTCTATTGCCCATTTAACGAGTCGACCGGAGTGGTCTGGCTTACTCAGGATTTGACGGATTGGTTGGTTTGTGAGGACGTTTATAACATGTCCTTGAAAATAGGGACGGAGGCGGCAGGCCGCCATAACTAGTGCCAATATGGTCTTTTCGATGACTGAGTATCGGGTTTCTGCTCCTTGCAAGGCCCGGCTAGCAAAATACACAACCTTCTGGGTCCCGTGGTCGTCGCGGACAAGAGCTGCACTGATGGCTTCATCAGAGGTGGACAGATATATGTATAGGGGTTCTCCAGCGATCAGGGCGGAAATAATGGGAAGTTGGCTGATGTGCTGTTTTAAGGCTGTCAAAGCCTCTTCACATTGGGGAGTCCACTCAAAATTTCTTAGCCTGCCTTAAAATCTTAAAGAAAGGAAGTTTTCGTTCAGCCGCTTTAGATAGGAACCTTTTTAATGCAGCCAATCGTCCGGTAAGACGCTGAACATCTTTTTCTTTCTGGGGTGTCTTGAGGTTGAGTATATCCCGAGTTTTGGAGGGATTAGCTTGTAGTCCCTGAGGGGAGACCATGTATCCTAAAAATTTTCTTGAATCGACCCCGAAGGTGCATTTTGCTGGATTTAAGCAGAGATTATGGCGTCGAAGTATATCCAATGTTTCAGCAATGTCCCGAACACATGCATCGAAAGTTCGACTTTTGATGACTAGGTCATCGACATAGAACTCTACATTTCGGCCAACTTGGTCCTGAAAGACATGGTCCATCAACCGTTGATAAGTGGCTCCGGCATTCTTAAGCCCGAAGGGCATCTTTTTGAACGCAAAGATGTCGAAGTCCGTTATAAATGCTGTCTTGATAGCATCCTTCCTATCCATGTGAATTTGGTGGTATCCCTTATATAGGTCCAAGAAACAGAGTGCGGGATGTCCGGTAATGGCTTCGGCCTTTTGGTCGATAGGAGGTAGTGGATAGCAGTCCTTCGGGCAGTATTTATTCAGATCGGTAAAATCCACACACATTCTCCACGTATTATCAACCTTCTGAACTAAAACAGGATTCGCCAACCAGGTCGGATAATGGACTTCGAAAAGGATATCTGCCTTCACCAATGCTTCAACCTCTGTGCGAATAGCAGCTTTTCTGTCGGCAGCAAATTTTCTGCACTTCTGCTGTACCGGTTTGACTGTTGGGTCAATGTTTAATTTGTGGGTAATCAAGTCCGGTGAGACACCGGGCATGTCCAAGGGTGACCAGGCGAAGACCTCGGAATATTCTCACAGTATCTGAACAATGGCGCTGTGAAGTAGAGGTAAATGTATAGCACCGACCTTAACAGTTCGCTCGGGTATGTTTGGATCGAGTGGTACTTCTACTACCTCATCGCCAAGGGGTTGAATCGGGATTGATGCAAGTCCAGGGGTATCTATTTGAAACTGGGGTCGAGCCGTCTGTGTAGTTCGCGGTTTGAGTGCAACAAGCATACACTGCTTAGCCATCTTCTGATCGCCATGGATGGCTATTGTTCCGTAAGGTGAGGGGCACTTCATCGTCAGATGAAACGTGGAACATATGGCTTGGGCAGGAGTAAGCCAGTCTCGTCCAAGAATCATATTATACGGAGATGTAGATGACACCACGTAAAAATCAACAAAAACTGTTTTGATGGCAGGATGAGTACCTACCGAGGCTGGTAGATTAATGATCTCTTCTGCCCGAACTTCCCCCTGTGTAAATGTCTGCAGAGGTCCTGGAGCAGGCTGAAGCAGATCCCAAGATATGGCCATATTTTGGAAACAATCTGAGAAGATAACACTCACAGCCGCACCATTATCAACGTACACCCATTTGATTATAATATTTGCCACGGTCATATCAATGATTATAGCATCAGTGTGGGGTGTGCGCTCGGGTACAGGGTCGTCCTCGGTAAAACTTACTGTTTCAGTATTGTGGAAACGCTTGTGACGGGGTTCCTCGGGAGGAGGTCTGCGAGCTTCTGCAATAAGAGCTTTGTGAGACACTCCCGCTAGCTGCGTACCATAGATCATATGAATAACGCTATTAACAACACGAGCTGAAGGGTTAGCCCCTTCTTCTTGAGGAGGGGGAGCTGGCAATAAGCGGGGTTGTTGCTGTTGAGTACTGTGTCTACTTCCCTGATCTTGTTTTGGGTAGTGGCTATTCCCGGATCGATTATTCGGTCATTGTGACCGACCTTGTTGTAAGCTACGATTATTATAGCCAGCTCGACTCTGTTGCTGGTTTCCACTTCGGTGCTGTTGTCTATTGTCTGATTGAGCAATATACTGGCGAAAATATCCCTGCTTTATGCACTATTCAATTTCTTTGCTGAGTTCTCGGCATTCTTCAGTATCGTGCCCGTGGTCATAGTGGTATTCACACCACTTGGTGCGGTTTGTCAGCCGGTGCAGTCATGCGAGGACAAGATTTTAGATCAGCCTTGTGGATGGCATGTATTTCGGTTCGGGACTGATTCAAAGGTGTTAATTGAGGTAGATCGTGGCGAGTGTCGGGTCGCCCTCTGCCCAGTCGGTTGAAGGCGCTGGTACGAGCATTAGACCTGGATTGTCCTTTATCTGATTGTCTCTTAGCAATAGATTTTTCCCTCTTACGCCGGGTTTGCTCATCTGCCTTAGCGAACCGCCCAACCACATGATAGAGAGCTCGGGTAGTAACGGGAGTATTACGGACTAGCTCGGTGTACAGTGATCCGGCTCGTAATCCATTCATGAAGGCTGTGATAATGATGCTATCTGGTTGATTGCCTACTTTCAAACTTTCAGTCGTAAAACGTTCCAGGAACTGAGAGATGGTTTCTCCTTCTTTTTGTTCCACATTCATCAGATCGGCCAAAGTAGACATGGGCTTTGCATGTGCTTCGAAACGTGCCCAAAAGTGTTCAGCAAGTTCTCTAAAAGAGGATATACTATTACGGGGGAGAGAGTCAAACCAAACTCGAGCCTCATCCTGAAGATACTCGGGGAATATCTTACAATAGTGAAGAGATGCTGTATGATCTCGACTGAGCATGTTGTGCCTAAAAGCCCCAAGAAAATTGGTCGGATCTCCAGTGCCGTCATAAGGTGGTATGGCAGGTCTCTTGAACCCTTTGGGAAGGGGTGTAGCCAGTATTTCTTGGGAGAATGGGGTGAGAATGTCTCCATTGGCGTCAAGGCCTAGAATTCTATCTAGTTCAACATTGCGTTGTACTCGCTCATACTCCTGAAGATCTAGAGTATGGGGATTGGCATAACGAGCTTTCTTAGTCGCGTTAAGTGGACGGCGACGATCAGCGTCGGCAAGTTCGTCATTGCGTTGTCTTGACCCATTAGAACTCCCATGGTCCTCGGGAGAACCGGGTCGTTCTCGTCGGCGGTCCTGACGCCCATGGTGCACTGGATCTTGTTGGTTGAGCGGGTTCCGACGAGGTGGATGCGCTACGGGGTTGGTAGTGTGTCCAGCAGGTCCATCAGGGTTTAGGCGATTGGCTGCCCAGTCTTGGAGAACATGAGCATGTTCTTGTAAGAAAGCCTGGAGTAGTTCCGGAGTCATCTGAATATTAACCTGTGGTTGTGTAGCAGCAGGATTAGGATTTTGTATATCTTGTGGAGGTAGAGGTAAGAATTGGTCGTCCGGATTCACAGTCGGGCCTTGGTTGCCCTGATGATGAGATGTATCCCGCATCAGCGATTGCTTCGGCGGCAAAGTTTGATCCACGGGTGGATCTTGATTGATTTGATCACCTTGGCGAGATTGAGTTGAGCGAGTGGTTACCATGGTATAACAAGTGCAGTATCAATATTAAAATCCAGTCGTTTTTCCCACAGACGGCGCCAATTGATAAAGCGCAATCCGTTATCAAAAGAGTATCAACCAAAAATAACAAATTGAAAGGTAACCAGATAATAAGACACAAGGTATACGTGGTTCGATCCGGAGATCTACGTCCACGGGAAAATAATGTCCCTACCGGGATCTTTCTCTTCTCTTCTTTTTCGTTTAGTTTACAAGTGGTTTTTCTCTGATCAAAGTTCCAACCCCTCTCATCTCTCTAATTCTACTATTTATATCATACAAATCACAACCCTAACTATATTCCTACAATTGAGGCCGTCAAACCTGTCTTCGTGATTGAGAGAAGATCGTGGGCGAAATCTTCCAATCCCCCTTGCGCTGCTACCGCAACTTAATTATCAAATCTGTATTTGGGCCAATTACTGGGCCTGCGGCCCTAGACAACTTGGGCCGGGTATTGGTGTTGTAACTTTAGGCAACTGGGCCATACCTACCAGCAATCTAATGTATTAACCATTTTCAACCGATTTTATCACCTTTCCTTGAATGCTTCACATATTTGCAGTTGAGTTGAGTAGCTAACTGAATTAACAATCTCCACCTTGGCTATCAACGAATCCAAGGCAACACAACACATGAAAAATGATAAAATTTCATTAACTCCACCTTGCCCTGTCCAAGGGCTAGCTATCAACTCCCTATCTTGAAACCACCTGCACTAACTCAAGGCAGTGCCTAAAGTTATCCATTGGCAATGATTTGATCGTCATATCTATAACATTGTCCTCAGGTCTTACTTTAATCAACTTTACTTAGCCCATATCTACAATGTCTCTCACATCAATGTGTTTGCTTCTTTCATGAAACACTTGATGTTTGGCAAAGTGCAAAGCACTTTGAGAATCATAATGTACTCTTACACCCTCTTGATATATCCCAAACTCCTTCAGAATACCTTTAAGCTATATTGCTTCCTTCACAGCTTCAGTCACAACAAGATATTCTGCCTCAATTGTTGATAAAGCAACCACAGAATGCAACATAGACCTCCAACTGATGTCTAAGCCAAATAAGGTGAAAATATAACCGGTTTGGGATTTCCTGGTGTGAAAATTGGTTGCATCGTCTGAATTAATAAATCCCCGTAAATTATTCTCATCAATGCCTTCTCTTTTCCTGAACAGAATACCACAAGCTGCATTTCTTCTCAAATACCTTAAAACACATTTCAGTGCTTCCAGTGAGTTTTACCTGGATCTGTCATGAACTTGCTTACCACACTAATGGCATGAGACGCATCAGGTCTTGTACATATCATGGTGTACATAATACTCCCTACTGTATTTGCATAAGGGACTTTTCACATATCTTCCTTTTCTTCATCAGGTTTCTAGCTTCTGCAAATCAGATAGTTTGAACTGTTGTCCCAATGGGATTGACAATTTCCTGGATCCATGCATATTAAACCTCTTGAGAACCTTGTGTATGTAGTCCTGTTAATTTAACCACAAGGTACGACCTTTATAATCACTCATGATATCCATTCCAAGTATCCTCTTTGTATTTCCCAATACTTTCATCTCAAAATAGCTTGTAGACCATTCTTCAGATTCTGGATTTCTGCTACTAGCCACTAACATATCGACTACATATAACATCAAATAAGACACCACTAACATATCAACTACATAAAATAAAATAAAATAAGAAAAAGAAAAAAGAAATGTAGGGGATTCCCCTGCCACAACCCGCCTCGACCCGACAAAAGCCTGCGGGCTATGACCCACGTGGGCCAGTCCATTGCGGCTCGCCTCTTAGCAGGCGATAATAGACAGAACCCAATTCAACTATTATGCAGCGCGGGGCGACCCACATGACATATCTACTAATAGAATGAGACATTAACTTTTAAAAAATTACATATTCTGGATATAAAATTTATTTAAAGCACGAGTCTTTTTATGAGATTGAGGGTATGCAATATAATGTAATTTCATATTCCAAATATTTGCAACATTATTGTTCCGATCCCATCTCCCTGGAATTTATCTAAATTTGATAGACTTCATAATCATGATTTTTCTATACTTTTTTAAGGCTAATTTGGTAGTCCTTTATAAGCCCAGATAATATAGTATATCGGGTTTAATCGGTTGTTTGATACTCAATATAGTATATATGTGTTAAAACAAGGGGCCCGGTATAAGCCCATGATAAACCCTTAGAAACAATTAGGTCTTTCGGACATGATAGCTTATACTGCCTTCTAGCGTGGGGCCTATTAAAAATTTTTCAGCCTTTTTTCAAAATAATTCAATTTCATTAAACTGGCGCTCAAATTCATTTGTTACAACTAGTATCGCTCCCGTGTGATGCACGGAAATTTATTTAAAAAGTAATTATTTAATTTAATTAAATATGATATAATCTAAATAGAATTATTACATCCTAACTAAATGAATATTTAAATAATTGTTTTTTCTTGTGTTACGATCACAACCTGACTTTTGCGGTTTCCCAACTTTGCAACTATTGGTAGCAATTTTCGGAGAGAAAAGAAACTATTTAAAAATAATAAAAATGTTTACAAAATAAAATAATTATTTTTAAATTTTAAAAAATTATTTAAAAATATCATAAACTTAACAGAGAAATGTAGAAATTATTTTAATAAAAAATTAATTTTCATAAAAAAATCGAATAAAGTTGATATTATTTCAAATAATTTTAAATTTTTTAAAAGGATTTATTTTTAAAAATAAAATAATTAAAAAATACTTATGTCATAAAATAACTTTTCACAGATACCTCTACATATTTTAAATGAAGTTTTAGAGATTTTAAAATAATTTTTCAAAATAATTTTCCAATAGTTTAAATAAAGTTTTTGAGTTTAAAAGATAATTTTCAAAAATTCATAATAGTTTTATGATTTTTAAAGAAAATTAATAACTTTTTATTTTTCTTGCTGAAAATGATTTGATTTTAACTTTTTTATAAAAAAATCAAAATTTTAATATATTTTCAACATGTTTAAGTTAATTTTTTGAAATTTTAAATGAAGTTTAGAATTTAAAAATTATTTTTTAGAATTTTAAACAATTTTATGTTATTTAAATATTTTTTAATATTCTTTTGTTGTTCGCACTTAAATTGCTGGCAGAGGTTGCAAAGGTGAAAAAACATGTAGTTTAGGTTGTGATTGATAAGAAAAAAGAAACTGAAAAAACGCGCATACTACATGTTGCAAAATGATAAAAACTCAAAATATAAATAATGTAAATATCAATTTCTTCCACATGATATATGAATTTAATATAACTTACTTTTTATAAAATAAACTGAATTGTTGTATAAGAAAATTAGTGTTTCTTTTTCTTTTTTAATTTTTTTAAATATTTTAATTTGTCCAAATAATTTTTCAAATTTGAACTATAACTATTTAACTTTATTTAAAAAAATATAGGGTCAAATTAGGAAATCCAGTCTATTTTGGGATCTTATATGGGGCGTTACAATGGCTACCAAACGTTTGATGACAATGAGGAAATACAACCTAGCAAACTCAAGATAGCATTGTTTATGTTGTTTGGACTTGATATGCTATTTGATGATAGTTTATAGAATGTTAACCAATATAGGCTACCAAATGAGCCCTTAATGTACTTCTAACTCATTGTTATTTTATTAGTTAATACGCAGATAAAAAATAAATGCATACTTAATTCTTTTAGATATTTAAGTATTTCCGTAACTAAACAACAACTATTACATGTTTTACTTATAAATTTATAGAATACATTAAAACTGTGGATCGCACGAGTACAGTATTATATTGTTTTTTAGAGAGCTTAGAAGCTGAATCATACGCGCTCTAAAACTTATTTTCATTTTACATTCTTGAACTACAATCCGGTAATGATCTGATCATCATTATTACATTATCGTATATATTATTTAGAGTAAATTTACATAAGCTGGTCGATATGAGTTGGAGTGTTTCCCAGGAATAAGTTTTTGCAGTATTTTGGGGATAAAAATAAGATTAGAGAGTGTTTTCCTAAGCGTTTTGTTTGCAGAAAATTAAATTTGATTTTCATTTTGAATTATGCAGCAAGCTAATAATGTTGTATGGTTGAGTTGGGTATACCTAACAAATTAAAGCATTGATGTGGAAAACAAAAACCAAGTGATTGAAGACGCGTCACTCAAACTAAATTTTGTGGTACCATCTCTACTCTGCCATTGCTTTCACTATTCTTTTCATACTTTCAATACTGTCTAATTCATCATCAAGGCATTATTACTCTTTTATTCGTAGCGTCTATCTGTTGTTTCTTGGTACACTTCCTCTTCGTAATGGGGTTGCTGGGAATCGATTTCTGGATTACAAGATGTTCTACTAACCGAGCTACAACCGATTTAAAAAAAAAAAAATCAAATCAAATCACATCTTCCTATATGAACGTGGTGTCATCAAATCATAAATGACAAAATAAATTGTGTCCATAACTATGACAAGACAATATGTGTCATATTCTTCGTTCCAAAGCAAACCAAAAAAATACACAAGTCAACAATTCAAAAATTTGAGAAGAAATTTTAAATATGGTCTTCTCAACTGTTCAAGATCAGGGTTGATAGGGATAACCCGGTCACTTCGGGTCGGGTTAACACTTGAGCCCACTGACCAGCACACGTAGGCCCAGCAAGCACGTGAAGGCCCAGCAGGCTCAGAAACACGCGCTGGCCCAACAGGCAGTTTGTTCCGCGAATCAAGGCTGAAGATTCGTTCCCAACCGCCATGCAGCTGGAAGTAGGCGTGAATATAGGAAGTTTGTTAGGGTTCAGTTAGGGTTGAGGAAAAATTAAGTATAAATAAGAGAAAGGAACTCTGAATTAGGGTTCGCACTCTGTATTGTGGATTGCTACCTGTAAACTCAAAATTTTAGTGAAAGAAACACCTCGGCAAGAGTGATTTTCTGCCCGTGGACGTAGATCTCCGGATCGAACCACGTAAATCTTGTGTGTTTTCATATTGTTTACGTAAATTTCCGTTAAGTTTCTTGGATACCAGATTGCGCTTTATCAATTGGCGCCGTCTGTGGGAACTGTAAGCAATTTTTTACGTCCACAGCGTATTCAAGAATCATGGTGACAACTCGTTTGAATCAATCTCGTCATGGTGATCAATCCAACCAGGATCTGCCTGTGGATCAGGTTTTGCCGCCGAGGCAATTGCCGGCAAGAAGTACATCTCAACATCAGGGCAATCAAGGTCCACCCCCTCAAAACATGCAACACCCTAATCCCGCTGCTGACCAACCACCGGTTAACATTCAAATTACCCCAGAATTGCTCCAGGCTTTCTTACAAGAGCATGCACATGTTCTTCAAGATTGGGCAGCTAATCGCCTACATCCCGCGGGGCCTGCCACGGGGCCCGCCGGCCATGATGCTAATCCCGCGGTGCCCCCACCTCGTGAGCACTCGCGTGATCAACAGGACCCGGGGCACCGCGGACGCCAGGATCGGCGACGGGAACGACCTGGTTCCTCCGAGGACCATGGGAGTTCTAACGAATCACGACCTCGCAACGATGAACCTACTGATGTGGATCGCCGCCGTCCACTTAATGCGGCTAAGAGGGTTCGCTATGCCAATCCTCATGCTCTAGATCTTCAAGAGTATGAGCGAGTTCAACGCAATGTCGAACTGGACAGAATTCTGGGCCTCGATGCCAATGGAGATATCATCACACCGTTCTCCCAAGAAATCATGGCCACCTCCCTTCCCGAAGGGTTTAAACGGCCAGCCATACCACCTTACAATGGCACCGGAGATCCGGCCAATTTTCTTGGAGCTTTTAGGCACAACATGCTTAGCCACGATAACATTACATCCCTCCAGTATTGCAAGATTTTCCCCGAGTACTTACAGGATGAAGCTCGGGTTTTGTTTGATTCTCTCCCACGCAACAGCGTATCTTCTTTCAGAGAACTCGCCGAGCACTTTTGGGCACGGTTCGCAGCGCGGGCGAAGCCCATGGCCACACTGGCCGATGTCATGAACATGGAACAGCGGGACGGTGAAACCGTTACCCAATTTCTTGATCGCTTCACAGCGGTAAGCCTTAAGGTGGGGAATTGCCCCGACGACGTACTCATTAACGCATTCATGAATGGACTCCGTCCCGGAGCACTTTACACCGAGTTAGTTCGAAATACACCAGTCACAACCTGAGCACTGTTCAAAACGGTGTGCAAATTTGCTAAGGCAGAGGAGCAGACTCGCCAGAAGCGTGAGAAACACGCTAGCAAGCGGCAGTCCGACAAAGCACAAACCGGGCCTAGTCCGCGACCTAGCGCATTTTCCCGCCTGACCACGGGGCGTTCGGAATCCCGAGGCGATATTCCACAATTGACTCCGTTGACGAAGTCACGAGCCGAAATCCTTTCTATTCACAAGAACGATCTGCGACCTTGTCCGCGGATGACTGCGCCGCCTGAGAAGAGGAATCGTGGAAAGTGGTGTGCGTACCACCGAGATCATGGGCACGAGACAGAGGAGTGCCGAGAACTCAGCAAGGAAATAGAGGAGTGCCTGAGGAAAGGTTTCTTGCGCCAATACATTGCGCGGACCGATGACAAGCCCCGGACAGGTCAGAATGGGGGGTCGTCCAATAATCGTGGATATCATGACCGCGGCACACAACAGAATCGGCCGCCGTGGCAGAATAATCGGCCGGGGCCCAATAACTACGCACGGCAAGATTCTGGCAATCGCCAGCAACCACGTCTTCCTCCGCCACCTCCTCCTCCGGGGGGACCCGAAGACAACGCGCCTCCTCACGTAATAAACGTGATATATGGGGCCCTTCCCACCGGGGCCTCGCGACATGCCTTGAAGGCAGAGGCTCGACGTCCTCCTCCCGAGGAGCCACGTCATAAACGCCTCCATCAATCCGAGACTGTCAGCTTCACGGATAGGGACCCGGTTCCGGAGATAACACCTCATACTGACGCTATTGTCATCGATATGACTGTAGCCAATATAACAATAAGGCGAGTCTTCGTGGATAATGGAGCCGCGGTGAGCATTATATTCGCCGACTGTTTCCAAAGGATGGGGATTCCTCGGGAACAACTTCGGCCGGCCCCCGGGCCACTGCAGACTTTCACCCAGGGTGAAGTCCAGCCAGAAGGAGTTATCACTCTCCCGGCATCCCTGGGAACCTATCCGAAGATAAAAACCATCTTTGTGGATTTTTATGTGGTGAATTCCCCGTCACCGTACAACATGATATTGGGCCGGGACTGGCTTACCCCAGCCAAAGCCATATGTTCCACATATCACCTCGCACTAAAGTTCCCCACTTCGCATGGCGAAGTGGCTATCCGCTGGAGTCAGCGGGTTTCAAAAGAATGTATGTACGTAGCACTCAAAAAGACTGCTAAAGCTCCTCCTAAACAGCAGCTTTAGGTAGCATCATCGGCTCTGGAACCTCGGGAATGTACCTCATTGGGGGATGCCACTGCCCAAGTCCCGCTTGATCCGTCCAAGCCGGAACAGACAGTAACCGTCGGAGCCGTGGATGTGCCATGGTTACATCAGGCTATAATTCAGACCTTGCGAGAATATTCCGATGTCTTCGCATGGTCTCCTCTGGATATGCCCGGGGTCTCTCCCGACATAATAACACACAAGCTGAACATTGATCCCAGCATAAAGCCTATACAGCAGAAGCAAAGGAAATTCGCCCCGGAGCGAAATGACGCAATTCGAATCGAGGTGCAACAACTCTTGGATGCGGACATCCTGTTCGAGGTATATTACCCCTCCTGGCTATCGAATCCAGTAATGGTGGTTAAATCCAGTGGGGCATGGCGGATGTGCGTCGACTTCTCCGACCTCAACAAACATTGTCCGAAGGACTGTTATCCCCTACCTTCCATAGATCAAAAGGCCGAGGCCATCACTGGGTATGAGGCACTTTGTTTCTTGGATCTGTATAAGGGATACCACCAGATCTTCATGGATCCGCAAGATGCCATCAAGACAGCATTCATCACTGCTTTTGGGTGCTATGCTTTTAAGAAAATGCCCTTCGGGCTCAAGAACACCGGAGCCACATACCAGCGTCTCATGGACCGGGTTTTCCACGGCCAGATTGGCCGCAACGTCGAGGTTTACGTTGACGACCTCATTATAAAGAGTATATCCCATTCTTCATGTGTGCAAGACATTGCCGAAACATTGCGCAGCCTGCGAAGCTACAATTTGCGTCTTAATCCAGCAAAATGCACTTTCGGCGTCGGCTCCGGCAAGTTTTTGGGTTATATGGTTTCACAACACGGTTTGCAGGCCAACCCGGCCAAACTTCGGGATGTGCTAGAACTGCAACCACCTAAGACATTCAGGGATGTTCAGCGTCTCACAGGAGGTTTAGTGGCTTTAAATCGATTCTTATCTAAAGCGGCAGAGCGCCAGCTACCATTCTTCAAAATCTTGAGACAAGCGAAGTCCTTTAAGTGGACTCCGGAGTGTACCGAGGCCTTCGAGGCTTTGAAACGTCACATACAGCAGCTGCCCACTTTGTCAGTTCCTCTCCCCGGAGAGCCGCTTTATTTATATTTAGCTTCCTCCGAGGAAGCTATTAGTGCTGCACTTGTGCGCGAAGTCAATGGGGTCCAACATCCTGTCTACTTCGCAAGTCGTGTTCTCCACGGGGCGGAGACACGGTACTCTGTGTTAGAAAAAACCGCTTTGGCAATTGTTATGGCAGCTCGGCGTTTACGGCCATATTTCCAAGGACGTGAAATACGGGTTCTGACCAATCATCCTATCCGCCAGATTCTTGTCAAACCCGAGGTGTCTGGGCGCCTCGCAAGGTGGGCCGTCGAGTTAGGCGAATATGATATTCAATATCTTCCCCGACGAGCAATCAAGGGACAGGCACTCGCCGACTTTCTGGCTGAGACCCCGGGAGACAATCCTGAGTCTCCGACAGACAGTTATACACATCACCCCGCTACCCACGTACCCTCACATAGGAAATGGCAGCTATATGTGGATGGAGCCTCCACAACTCGGGGAAGTGGTGCCGGGGTACTCCTCATCGACCCCGAGGAGGTTGAAGTAAAATACGTCATCCGATTCAAGTTCAAGGTGACTAATAATGAAGCGGAGTATGAGGCAGTTCTCGCCGGGCTCCGGCTCGCTCAATCCTTGGGCGTTCGTCATCTTGAGCTCTTCACTGACTCCGAGATCGTGTCCAAACAAATTCAGGGGGCTTATGTCGCCAAGGATGAAACAATGATCAGGTATCGTGCTCTAACACTCAAGCTCATGTCAACTTTTGATGCAGTTATTATCCAGAAAATACCGCGTGCTCAAAATGCAAGAGCGGACGCACTCAGTAAGTTGGCCTCCGCGGTCCGAACTAATATATCTCCGGATATCATGGTCGAAGACCTATCTCATCCAGCAATTCATGAAGCCACAGTTTCAGTATTGACCAATAGTGATCCGAATTGGATGACTCCCATTATTCAATATCTCCGAGATGGAATCCTGCCTACTGACAAGCTGCAAGCTCGGCAAGTTGCCCTCAAAGTCCCCAAGTACTCCTTTCATGATGGTGTCTTGTACCGGCGATCATATCTACAACCGAGCCTCCGGTGTCTCGCTCCTGCCGAAGCTACCCAAGTTCTGCGGGAGGTTTACGAAGGGGCCTGTGCCAGTCATATTGGCTCTCGAACATTGGCCAAGAAAGTTCTCCGCTGGGGATATTATTGGCCAACTCTGTTCAACGATGCCCACGACTTAGTGACCAAATGCAGCAAGTGTCAACTGCACTCCCGAGTGAAGCATCTACCACAGACCGAGCTCACTGGGATCCAAAGTGCGTGCCGTTTATTCGGTGGGGTATCGACATTGTTGGCCCATTTCCCGTTGCTCCGGGAGGATTGAAGTTCCTGGTCGTTGCCGTAGACTACTTCACTAAGTGGGTCGAAGCCGAACCACTTACAGCCATTACTGGTCAAAATGTTTTAAAATTTGTATGGCGCAATATTGTATGTCGCTTCGGCATCCCGAGCACTATCATCTCGGACAATGGTAAACAGTTTGCCAACGATCCATTTCGGTCATGGTGTGAAGAGCTCCACATCAAACAAATCTTTACTTCGGTTGCTCACCCTCAAGCCAACGGGCAGGTCGAAGTCACCAATCGGACACTACTCACGGGCATAAAGAAGCGCCTGGATAATGCCAAAGGTCTCTGGGCAGAAAACCTTCCACAAGTCCTATGGGCTTATCGCACAACACCGAATACATCTACCGGGGAGACTCCTTACAGTCTTACTTATGGTTCCGAAGCCGTTATCCCTGCTGAAATCAGCGTACCAAGCCCCCGCCTCCTCACATTGGATCCAGAGGATAACGACGAGGCTCTCCGGGTAAATTTGGATGAGCTTGAAAATCGCCGTGACCAATCATTCATTCAACAGGCCAGGAGTAAACAACGAGCAGCCCAGTATTATAACCTCCGGGTCCGGGGTACTCAGTTCAATGTCGGGGACTTAGTTCTTCGGCTCAACTCAGCCAGCAAAGCTGCCCCTGAGGGGAAATTACAGGCATCTTGGGAAGGTCCCTACCGAGTCGTTGCCGCACACGATTCCGGATCCTATCAGCTAGAGCATCTCAACGGGACCCCGATTCCCCGAAGCTGGCACATCACTAACTTGAGGCGTTTCTATCTGTGAAGGCCAAATCTCAAGTACCATCTTATCTTTAATTTCTTTTATAGTAGTTATCTCTCCTTGTACTTTTGAATTTGCTCCGGCACTTATCATTGAATAAAAATTCTTGGCTTATGTATCTTGCTATGTTTTTCTTTACGTTACGGGGACGCCCTAACGCAATCATATTATCGTTATTGGTCTCCGGACAAGTAAATCTCTTCCTTGGTCCTTCCGAGGAGATTCGTGTATCGTCTCCGGACTTACATCACTTTCTCGTCTGTTTAACCGGAGAAGTGTTTACTCCCGCCTGATCCGTCCGGGGAGATATTACTCCCGCCTGATCCGTCCGGGGAGATATTACTCCCACCTGATTAGTCCGGGGAGATTGGATTTATCCATATTGTGTTCCCGAACACCCAATTAAAATTGTTAATAATTTTTCCTGTCGTGTTCCCGAACACCCGATTAAAATGGTTCGTAACCTGTTGCTCTCATTAAATACGTTTGTACACACTACAACAGTTTTATAACCTTCTGAATATTACAACATTAAGAAGTTTTTTACACAAGACTTTAAACATAAAAAAAAAAAAGGAAAAAAAAAAAAAGGTCATCTGCGGCCCCCCGAGCCAATACTCAGCGCTCCGGCGTTGCTGCCTGCTCCTCGATCTTTGCCGCGTCCTCCGGGACATTGAAGTTCCTCGGCCTCGGGCTCCGGCTCTCTCGTCCCCGCGAGCTTCCCTACGCCGAGGACTTGCTCTGGGCGCTTGCCAGGGGACTTCACCCCTGGTCCGAGCTCGGCTACTTTGTTGTGGCGCGGACCTCGAGGTTTGGGCCCACTGCTCAGGGTCCCACTCCTCCGGAGCCATTACTTCGATTTCCCTGGCCAGCTCCTCGACTACCTCTTCGGCAACCGCTGCGGGTTCTTCTTCGATTATGGTCGCTGGAGCTGGCTCTCGGATCACTATGCCTTTGCTCTTTCCGGAGGGTTTTTTCTTATCCTTCTGAGGAGCTTTCTACGTACTTTGGTCCCGGCTTGAGCTCGCGATGAATTCTTCGGCAGAAGGCCTCCACCTGCCTCGGCCCTTCAGCCCCTCATACATACTGAGAAGCAACTCCAGGACTTCTCGTTTCCTTACGAGCTCCGATGACTCGACAGAGCTCCTTGACATCAATGCTGCGATGTCACCTTGGATCTCTACGACCTGTTCCTCCACTTCCTCAAAGGTCAGAAGACCGAACTCTGATAGTATCCGATCATACTCCCTTTGATGAACGAGGACACGGCTCATCTCGGCAGCTGTAGACCGGTATTTCATCTCGAAGTCTTTAGCTCTCTCTTCGGCTTCAACTACTTTCCTCTCTGCCGAGGCCACCTGCTTCTCTAGCTTTGGCACTACGTGCATTTGCAGATGATTCTTTTCCCCGCGGAACCACTCAAGTGATTGCATGAGCTTCTTTATGGTTTCGTGTAGTTCCGCGGTGTTCTAAACAGAAAGAAGAGTCAACCAGATCGATTACTCTCAAGTATGTAAAAAGTTGGAGTTCAGTTCGACAACAGACATAAATTGATCATGCAAATAAAAAGAGAAGTTCAAGAGTCCGAGAAACAGAAAATTATATTTAACATTGCAGAAGTACAATTGTTCCAAATTCGGTACATTGATTAGCATACATCCCTAAACTATACAATTTTAAATTTGCGGGGATCGACTGACCTCCCGCTCAGTTGCCTCAGTCTCTTCGGGCAACCCCTCTCGCCGGCCCTCGGAGACTTCGGCTTCTCTTTCCTCCGTTGCTGCGACGGCTTCGATTGCAGCTGGGGCTTCAACTTCCATCCGTGGAGGGGGCTCGATGCTCCGGGGTGCGGTGACCAGCTCACCTCGGCAGAAGGCCATGAATTCCTTGTCCTGGTCCACCTCACAGTTGGCAACTTCCGCGGCCGTCAGAAGTTGCTTCTTCTCCCCGAGAGCCTTCACCAGGGGCCACTCCGGCAGATTTGATAGCGCTGCATAATAGGCCTTCTCCACTCCGGCCACTGACTCAAAGTCATACCCGAATTCTGGACGATATACGTCCACATTCGGGTAGACCTCCTTCACTTGCTCCAGCAGCGCGGATCGAGTGGCCTGGTCCCCAATAGCCACGAACTCCGTCTGGAAGTCGAGGAACGTGCTGGTTTTGAATAACTTGTCGGCGAAGGCCTTCAGCAACGCTCCCTGCCCTTCGACCACGGCAGCTTCCCTCGCCTCCATTTCCGCCTGCAGCCGCAGCACTTCACCCCGGAGAACATTATTCTCCGCATCCACCCCGCGCAGACGCGCGACCTCGGTTTCGACCAAGGCAGCCCTCTTGCGTGCCTCGGTCATATCGTGCGTCAGACGGTCGTTGCGCGCCCAGAGTTCTCTGGCCACCTCGGCCAGCTTCTCCTTCCCCTCCTTCTCGCTCCTGCGGCCGAGGTCTAGGATACCTCGCGCCAAGTGCAGGAGCTCTTCGGCGTCCGCGCCTTCTAACCCCAACAGACTTGGGGGCCCCTGTTCCCTCACCTGAACCAATGATCGTAAACAGTGATCAGCACAGAAGCTTATTCAATGCCATTGCATTAAACAAGACTGGAACTTACCTCCATACCTCCCTCCGCGCGAAGTCTTTTCGCTGCTGACGGAGGAGTCCCAGATGACTCCGGTCTCTTTTTGGACATAGGGGTAGGCTTCGTTACCCCTACCTGCTCCTCCGACCCAGCGCTAGGCCGCGCACTGGGTGGCATCTTCCCCCGGGGAGACACCTCAGCGGCTTTCCCCTTCTTTTTGGCCGCCGCCGACGCTTTGGGGCTCCCAGTCGGTTCTTTCCCGAAGCGTCCCACTGCACAAGAAAGGCAAAGATTAGTTATGTAAAAATCAACAGTTGTAAAAGGCAAGCAGAGAGACTCCTACCCTCTTCGGCGCCCGCATTGCCCGAATAATACGGGCTCAGCCCTGCCTCCTCCAATTCCTCCTCGGAACAGAGGGTTTTGAAAGTCCCCACTGTCCGGAATGTATGAATCACTTCAGCCTCCGGGCTCTCCACCGGAGCGGTATCAAGCACCTCATCACTCCTCCACTTCGGGAGAGCTACCTTATTCCTAATAAATATAAACCTCTCCTTCCACCCCTCTACCTTACTTGGGTTTTGAACCTTGAACCCACCTCGGGCTCGAGGACTGAAGGAGTACCATCCCTTGGACTTCCCGAAGTTTTTTAGTTGGAAGAAGAACCTAAAAAGCTCTACAGTCGGTTCTAATCCGGCGTTTTTACAAACCACGGTGAATCCCACTACCTGCCTCACCGCGTTCGGCGCTAATTGGCAGAGGGCAATACCGTAGTATTTCAGCAATTGGATGACAATATCCCACAAAGGCAGTCTCAAGCCTACTCTAAGGGGATCTATATATACACTAATAAACCCCTGCGGTGGGCAACAGGCCCTATCCTCGGGGTTCGGTATTATATACTCTAGGTTGAAGGGAAGGTAAAACGATGGGAGTTCTCTCTCAATTTGCTCTCGCGACATCCGTGACGCTACGGAGGCCACCTCCAAACCCTCCTCCGCGCATGGATAGAAAGCAACCATCATAACGTTGCATTCCCGGCCGTCGGCCCTGTCTATAGTCCTAACCTCATTCCTCTCCGGAATGAGATATGATAGGGGGGGAACGTCTAACGGGGTACTCGAAGTCCCTAATTCTTCAATAGAGGCAGAAGATGAGGCAGAAGGTGAAGAGGAAGACATACTTACTTGGGTTGAATGTGAGTGGGTTGATTTGAGAAGTTTTTTATCTGAGATGAATCACGAGTGCAGATTGCCTCTTTTTCCCGCTTTCTAAACTGATGAATCGCAATGAAGAAGATGAAAGGTTACTGTGCAGTTATTCCAATTATATACGCAAAAAACCAACGGCTCTGATGCAGCCTATTCAAATTCAGTGATGGAGATTTAAACGTGCTCTTCACGCGCTTTACAGTTCCCAAGGCGCGTGGGGAACAGGTTTCTTGGAAATCGCAGAGCGTGTCACTTCACATCCCTCTCTCTCATGATGGCGCCGCCAATCACATCAACCTCACCCTTCGTCAGGAAGATTCAAACTACACTCCGGTGATTCCTTCACCTCGGTCATACTACCACACTCCGGTGCTTCCTTCATTTTGGTCAGACTACTCACTCCGGTGTACCCTCCACCTCGGCCAGGTTGTAATATACTTCCAACGCGTTTCTTGCTTCTGGGAAATTTGGTATCTCGATAAATGTCTTGTGCACTTCGGCCTAGCTCGACTCCGCGCCCGCAGACTGCTCCGCAGAGTCCCCGGGGACGCGGATAGACTTAGTCAACCATAAACACTTCGGCCCGCCAACGACCACGGCCCTTCTTGCTTACGGTTCCACCCCGGTGACAACCGAAGCTCCCTCCTCGCTTCGGCTGGCGGGGGGCATCTGATAGGGATAACCCGGTCACTTCGGGTCGGGTTAACACTTGAGCCCACTGACCAGCACACGTAGGCCCAGCAAGCACGTGAAGGCCCCGCAGGCTCAGAAACACGCGCTGGCCCAACAGGCAGTTTGTTCCGCGAATCAAGGCTGAAAATTCGTTCCCAACCGCCATGCAGCTGGAAGTAGGCGTGAATATAGGAAGTTTGTTAGGGTTCAGTTAGGGTTGAGGAAAAATTAAGTATAAATAAGAGAAAGGAACTCTAAATTAGGGTTCGCACTCTGTATTGTGGATTGCTACCTGTAAACTCAAAATTTTAGTGAAAGAAACACCTCGGCAAGAGTGATTTTCTGCCCGTGGACGTAGATCTCCGGATCGAACCACGTAAATCTTGTGTGTTTTCATATTGTTTACGTAAATTTCCGTTAAGTTTCTTGGATACCAGATTGCGCTTTATCAAAGGTCAAAAGTGTTCTTAGTGGACTCCAACAAATAATGACATTTAATTCAGTATAAGGCACTAGCCCATCAAATTAAGTCTACTTCAAGAGAAGTATCTAAGAATGAAATACAGTTTGTATTAACACAAAATCTCAATTCCATCAAGAAATTATATTTCTGTAATATATTTAGCATAAAAAAACTTCACTAATCAACTTTATTTCGTTGCTATAGTGATAAAATGCTTCGTCACCAGGATCATCGCTGTGAAAACGTTGATATTTCAGTTTGCGGTGAACTTCTGTGCACCTCCACAAATTGATAAAATTACGAGTATTAATTACAAATGTTTTAATATGATGCTAAGTTTGAGAAACTTTAATATTTTCTCGCTAACTAATAAAATCATAAGATAATATTATAATGATTTATTTTGTCGATGTTTAATAATATTATACAGTAATATTAAAACCTATATTACCTACAAATATTTCATTTAGCAACTTTTTGTGGTGAAATCTTTAATATATATTGTCACTAACTAATAAGATTATAAAATAATATTAAAAAATATATTAAGTTAAAAATTGGCGGCAGAAGTTTAATATTTTAGTTAATTAATAAAACAATAAGATAATATTAAAAATCTATTGGTTACAAATAGTTTATTTTGAGTCTATAATAATAATAATAATAATAATAATAATAATAAGAAGAAGAAGAAGAAGAAGAAGAAGAAGAAGAAGAAGAAGATACCAACTGAATAGTTAATTTGTTGCCCGCTTATGAATTATCAAATAATATTAAAAACTATTAGCTACAAATGTTTTTAATTCACAACTAATGTTGTGTAATATTAGGATTTTCTTCACTAGTTTGGACGGACAATTTTCGAGCTACAACCCATCTTATTGTTAAACTTTTATAGAATTAGCTACCTATATGTTGTTTGAATCATTCACAAAACCATACACAAAATTATCCATTCTAAATTGCATATATAAAAGGAAAATATCCATTCAAATATCAACAAATTTAGTACCACGAGTATTCTATTTACTATTTCAAGAGCTTAAATATGAAATTTGTTTTAAAATACATCAATAAAGAAAAGAAATTTCATTCCTTATGCTAATCGCCTTCATTGACCCATGAACGTGAAAAAAATTCATAAAGTCATGTATACGTACATGTAAAATTTGCAATACGTGAAAGGAAAAAAAGGCTACATAAGACAAGAACCCACATATAATAGTGTTAATGTCTTAAAGAACTATGGATTATTGTTTTACTTCTCGTTAAAACACAATATCACAAAAATAACATTGACTCACAAATATATACCTTTAATAATAATTACACCATAATCTACTATATCTCCCAAAATCAGTAGTGACATGAACGACTAACCACAAATTAACAACTAATTAACATTCGGATCAAACTATATATCATCAGGAAATAAATGATCAGTTGTGTGCTAAAGCACATGACAACATACATTCTCTAAGAACACACAGATATATGCATGCACGCGCCAGCGCGCGCACACACACATATTTATATACATCGGTACATCACAACTAAGTATGCTTCATGAAAGAAATTAGTAGACTTACTTTAACACTAAAGTGGTGGGGATAGAGGACGACATCTGCCCTTTCGGAAAAATTTGCATTGTCATTCTTTGATAAGACTCCATGTTCTCCTTAAGACTTTTGATGTCTTCTTGGTGCTGATTGCAAGGAGGCTCGGGTGCTTTCTGGTTCACCTTAAGTATTTTGAAGCTCTTATCTGAGTTCGGCATTGGTTGCCCTTCGAGAACTATCATCACCAAAAGTTGGTGCAGGCTTTGGGTCTATCTATACTTTTTAATGTAATTTGGTCTCTAATTTCATATTAAACACTAAGATTTGGTCACAAAATTCTAGAGGTGGAACTAAAAGATCATATCTAAATTTTAGCAATCTATTTTTAGAGGCCAAACATTTCGTCACAAATCCAACTATCGGTACTTAAGTTTTAAGATATATATCATGTAATTGGAGATGAAGTTCTCCTTCTCTAAATCTAATTTTTTCTTGCAATAAAAAGACAACTTTAATACTTGAAAAAATAAGTTATTTCTTATTTATACTATATATTTCAGGTATTAGAGGTTGATATCCTAATAAGTTCTCTGGGAAAAATATATATATATATATATATATATATATATATAAAACTCACGTACGTGATGAGCTACTTTTTGCTCCCGCAAAAAGTTTGTAATAGAATAAATGCGTGTGTGAAGCGATTTTGGTGGGGCCAAAAGGAAGAGGAACGCCGGATTCATTGGGATGCTTGGGAGAAGTTTTGTGTTTCAAAATCAGATGGTATGCTAGGGTTGCGGGATCTATTGGCATTTAACAAAGTTGTGCTAGCGAAACAAACATGGCACCTCATACAAATTGAATCGTCATTGCTCTTTCAATCGTTCAAAAGCAAGGTATTTTCTCGACAGAACTTTTATGAAGGCTCTGGTCGACTATAATACGAGTTACGCATGGAGGAGTGTAATGGTGGGGGAGGAAGTGTTAGAAAAATGGCTAAGGTAAATAATTGGTAATGGGGCTAATACTCGGGTTTGTATCGATCTGTGGTTGCCTAGGGATTCAGGTAAGGGTGGATTCGAATTGTGACGGGAGGTGGGAGTATATGAGTGTCTCAGAACTAATGAATCAGGGGAATATGGGCTAGAATGCGACATTAGTTGATCAACTGTTGTTCAGAGGAGGCGCAAATTATGAAATCCACCCCGATTAGTTGGAGGCAGGCCACATATAAGTTGAGTTGGCATTATCTCTTAGTCAAGTTGGTTTATTTCCAAAGAAGCATGTTTTTGTCATGGTCCGTTATATGTTGTTGTCTCTAGGGTTACAAATCGAAAAGGTTTGAAGATGTTGGTATGTGATGATGACGATCCACATATGAAGACAACTACAAATGTTGTTTATAAGGAAGTTAATATCTAATAAAAAACATGTATTAACAAACCTACCCCGCGCATAGCGTGGGTACCACACTAGTTTATATTGTAGTAGCATAAGAAGGGATCAAAGTTCAAAGATGATTTTTTTTTTTTTAATTAAAATACATTAATTCCACCAATTTGAAAATATAATTAATTTTATTAATCTATAGGTTAGAGTATTTCATCAAACTGGTTAAGATTTTCCTTGAAATATTCTTATATTTCCTTGTATCATGAGTAGCCACGTATTTTTTTTTTAATAAAAAATCTACTTTCAAATAACGATGGATGTCCAACACTAGTACTAATTTCTTACTATTTAATACTTTACTTCTCCGTCCCATAGAAAGAAACATGTATTGAAAAATTTCTTGTCCCAAAAAAATAGTCATATTTTAAAAATACATGCCTGGTTTTACTAGTTCAGCCCAAAAAAAATAAATATTGTAATTTCACATGTTAGTTTGATATGAGTGAATAAGTTAATTAAAAAAAAAAAAAAAATAAGTAGTGTGAGTGTGTAATAATGGTTTTTGAAGAGTTGTACCTTTAGTAAAATAAAAGGTTATAAATATTCAAACATGACTCTTTTTATAGGACGGATGGAGTAATAGTTTCTCCAATATTTCCTAAAATAACGAAGGATGTCTCCATTATCATTTTATTTTACCTACAATTTGAAAAAATATATCTACTCATGCTTTCGTAACTTTAAAAAATCATTAAACAACTTCTATTTTATAATATTAACTTACTGGGCCGATCAATAAAATTGCCTTTGTACTTTCTCCGGGTGAAATAAGTGGAAGAAATATTTTTTGTTAGGTTTATAGTAGAGCTGGCTAAATTGGTCAAGTTTGATGGCCCTGCCTAAGTCACTCGACATTTTAGATGGTTGGGGTTATAAAGATGTTGGCCAATGTACTATCGGGCCCAACAGGCCCGACTCGTTGGGTCACGCTAAAAGTTCTACGGACACGGACTGACCCAATAAAAAAATCTTAGTACGTACATCTATCAAGAGAGTTTTATAAATTTTCTTATGCTTGATTACGTAAATCATGAGGAAAAGTTATGGTTGCTGGTTATAGAAAAACGTAAATAATGTGTGCTTCGTAATATCACCTCCGATCAAGTCTAGTTCCATCTTCTTGTTGCAAACTGCATTGTCTTCATAAATTCAGGTATGTCATCTCTAGAAAGACTCAAGCCACCACTCTCTTGTATATGTGTGATGGTAATCTTTAACCGTAGTACCCTAGAACTCCTTCATGCAGGACAATCATCTCTGTATGACTTGATGAGATAGCTAGATGAGTTGTGCTTAGTGGATCGTCAAGATTTCATTATATTCCTCATGATAGTACATAACCATTTAGTAATGACCTCTACATTGGCCAATTAGATAACCAACATCAGTGAAACAAACTAAGGTAGTACTTGGTATTTCTGATAAGGAGGTAGCTTCAACATTTCGTTTAGGAGTTACATTTTCATTTGTAATCCTTATTATCTCTATGTACGAGAGCATTTGACATTTTTATTAGAGTTTACAGTTTCATTTGTAATTTCTCATGTCTCTAATGTGGGAAGAACAAATTCATGTCAATGATTTTTTTTAGATATCAAAATACTTTTTGATATCATTCTACTGATATTTTGTTGTCCTGGGTAAAATATAATTTATAAGTTTATTGAGAAAGGAATATCTGGTTGAGTGCATTGAGCATTGTACAATAATGCGCACATATCAATTAAGTGAAATTTTCATCTCCCAATAGCTCTTTTGTCATTCCCCTTAAACTCAAATGGATCTTTCAGTCCACACTTCAACCAATCATAGGAGTGCTAACAGATTACACTTTATCCACGTTAATCGTCTGATCATCTTTTGGACATATGCAAATTGCGAAATTAATATTCCACAAACTCGATCTTTTTGTTTCAAGACATAGACAGTACCGAGTTTTTCCACGATCTTTTATCTCAATCCGGATTTCAAATATATCATGGTTTCTCTTATTTCTTTAAGAGTACCGATTATGTCCATAACATCGACATACATTGTTATAGTTGAGAAAACTTATTTCCTTTATAAATGCACAAATGCAAAGTTAATTGTTCTTTCCCTTCCTAATCAAGTAATCACTTAGACGGATATACCAATTCCGTCCGAATTATTTAAATCAATGTGAGCATTTTAATCAAATATTATTAATGCACTCTATGGTTTAGAGTTACTTGAGTTGGGAATGCATGTCCATCTAACACTCTCACATATCTCAATATATAAAAAGATCCTCAAAGAGATATGTTGTAACCACATAAATATGCTGCATTTCCAATCTTTTGGAAACTTATCAATAAGATGTTATGAAGTCCATTGCAAGAGAATATGTATCCTCGTAGTCAATTCCAATGCGATGTGAGAAAATCATATGCTTTAAGATAAGTTTTGTATCTCAATACTTTATTCTTCTCACTAAGCTTACTAACAAAACCAATTTTATGTCCTACAGGCTTTACACTTGGTGAGGCTAGCACTACCAAACCAAATACCTGTCATTTTGTTAGAGAATGAACTTCTACTTGGATTGATTCTTTTCGTTTAGGCCAATATGCTTGTGTTAATATCTTACAACAAAGTGTGGTTCGATATCATTATGTTATATGATTCCTTGAGCAAAAACTTACACATTATCAATGTGTGTGAAAGATCTTTCCATCAACTCGCATGCACTCTTATTATCTCTAGAATCATATTAAACTTCAGAGCATCCTTCAGTGATGATTCATGGACATATCTAATCAGAGAGCAATTATTTTCATTGATGATTTAAGTTGTGCCATACGTGCCACCTTTCTTGGGCAAGTGTTTATCAAACCACATGGCATCCCCCATTTTCTTTTGGGAGCCACGGCCACAACCACACCTTTACTAAGTTTGATTGAAACACTTTTATCTACGGTGTTGTGCCCCTTACTAGGGACTTTTAACCTTATAGTCACATTTGTAGCTGATATATATGATCTTGTCACTTTAGTAATTTTGGTAAATGCGTCAACAATCAAATCTTCCACACTTGAAGATCGATAATCGTTTTACTTCACTGTTACATTATGAAGTGTGGGGATCCTAATGACATATACTGGGAAATACTTCATGTCATTCCCTTAAAAAAATCTTTTTTTATCTCCCCCTAACGACAGGAAGACTGTCTCATTAAACTGACAATCCGTCAATCTTGCGGTACACAGATTTCGCTTGTCAAAGGTTTCAAATAGCGGGTAATAGTTGGGAATCCATAACAAAATAAATATTTAATCGTCTTTAAAGATCCATTTTGATGCATTGTGGGGATGCAGTAGGCACATATACAGCGTAAC
The DNA here is from genome assembly GCA_958295605.1 of Ajuga chamaepitys. NCBI lineage: Eukaryota > Viridiplantae > Streptophyta > Magnoliopsida > Lamiales > Lamiaceae > Ajuga > Ajuga chamaepitys. Next base: position 21,732,382 of record OY282500.1, read on the forward strand.
CAAATATGCGTAAATGAAAAAATATTAGGCTAAATCCAGTTACCAAGTGGTACGTATGAATTGCTGATTAGCAGTGGGTCTGAGACGAGTAAAGTAAAGTTGCAGCCGTATTGCATAACTCCATGTCTAATAGGAATTTTAGTGCGCATTTCTAATGCCTAATCCTCCATCTATATCCTGTTGATGGCTTATGTGAGACCATTTTTGTGTATGCACATGGGCTAAAGAATGCTCTACATTGATCCTAATAGATATGCAATTTGCATAATCATCAAATCCTTTTGATGGAAACCCTCTAGCTTTAACAATCTTTTCTAGGATTTTTTGGAATATAACATTTATTGTGGACAATAATATAATAATCAGTTAGCGTGTCAAAGTACTCACCAGAACCATTGATAATTTGGTCTGCTTTCTAGTTTAATAGATCCACATATTGTGTTCTTTGTAAGAATGTATGTCTTGCTTATATATGTGGCATAGGAAGGTCTCTATCCTACTTTTTGCTAAATAATACACTTGGCAGAATGAGTGATGTGCCTTTAAAATTGCTAATAAGGCAGAGTGAAATGTAGGTCATGCTTCAAGTGCTTTAGGAATCATTAGGTCGTGCTTCTAGTACTCTAGAAATAATTTATTACGTTATAATAGAATCAGGACTAACTGTTATGGTTATACTGTAAAACATGTTTTTAAGTGTTGCTTTGTATATAAATTGTTTCTTGGACTTTTTAGAATGAGAATAAATTATCATTGTTTTTCTTAAATATTGTGAATATTATATATATTTATTGCGCATTGTTTGAATACTTTACACTGTAGACAATGTGGTGTGTGGTAGATCACAAAAGATCACATTGTCGGTTACTTGTAATAGGTATAATGATTCACAACTTAGATGGAATTGAGCAATCCGTTGGTAAGTTGATGTGTAAGACTCGGATTGATTTGTCTTGACCAAGAGATTACACTAGTGCATTTGTTGCAATGAATTGGACCAACATCGAGATAGTTTTTTTAGACTAACTTGATAGAAAAACCAGATCTCAGTGGTTATTAATTTCTTAATTTCTGTTACTTAATTGGGATTGTATATAATTAATTAATGTTGCTTTGATTTATTTTGGGCAAAGAGTCAATGGGACTCAATGCTCTATACTTTGGGAAATATTATTAATTATATGACAGATTGCTAAATTAATACAGAAAAATCGTGTCTTGGTAAAACAAGTTGCTTATGTCCCCTTGATGGGCTCAAAATGTTTATAATATCAAACCTGTACAATTGATTAACTTCCGATAAGACAAAAATTTTGAACTGTTTATTCTCAAGGAGTAAAACATATTAATTGATTAAAACATTCAGTAGCTCAAATTAATTAATGAATATTGAATCTTAACCACGGAAAATAATAACCGGGAGCCATATTTCGTAATATGGATTATGATGGGTAGTTCAATATTAATTCTTTAGTGAAATGAATTAATATTAATGGGCTAGAATAATATTGACGGCTCACTATGGATATCTAGGCCCATTGAGAGGCTCAATCATATTCCTCCTAAAGGCCCCTTGAGTAGCCCAATAGAAGTCCATTAACTAAGATGATAAGAATTAATTAGAAGTAGATAGGACATAATGAATAAATCTGAATAGAATTTTATCCATATTTTCCTCTCCCAAGTGGAAAGAAGAAGAAGAAACTAAAAGTAAAAAACAGGTTGATCTTAAAGGTAAGGAAAAGATCCCTAATAAAGGTGGTATTAAGAAGAAAATAAACAAGGGAAAGTGTTTCAACTGCGGTCTGAAAGGACATTAGAGAGCGGACTGTTCCCAGCCTAAAAATGCAGGAAAACAAGGTAAATCTCATGCACTAGTTATTGAAACTTGTTTAGCGGCGTGCTCTTCCCAGTCATGGTTGGTGGACACAGGATCCACTGATCATGTTTGTTTCAATTCTCAGGGGTTCCAGCAAATCTGGCAACTTAGTGGGAGTGAGATCACCATCACCTTGGGCAATGATGCAAGAGTAGCAGTTGTTGCAGTAGGAGATGTGCACTTATTTTTTATGAACAAGATTTTAGTTTTGAAAATGTTCTTTATGTTTCAAGTTTTAGAAATAAATTAATTTCAGTTTCTAAATTGTTTATGGATGGATATTCGGGTTCTTTTAATAAGAATGTTATTATTACTCGTGATAATGAAGTTATCTGTTCTGGAACATTAGTAAACAATCTCTATACTATTAACTGTGCACAACCCACAATCATAAAAAATGCGCCATATAACACATCTATCATTTCTAGAAAAAGAAAGTATTCATCAAATATGAACGAAACACTTATTTGGCATCTTAGACTTGGTCATGTTAATCTAAAAAGGATTCATAGGTTGGTGAGTGACGGTTCATTGGAATCACTCGAAGTAGAGTCGTTCCCAACATGTGAATCATGTTTAAAGGATAAAATGACTAAGACGTCCTTTGGGCTAAGGGGAATAGAGTCATTGAAGTGTTAGAATTCGCTCATACTGATGTATGTGGTCCCATGTCAATTCAAGCGAGAGGTGGTTTCGAGTATTTCGTTACTTTTATCGATGATTATTCGAGGTATGGATACATTTTTGTAATGCGGCATAAGTCTGAAGTCTTTGATAAATTCAAAGAGTTCAAGGCTAAAGCAGAAAAGCATAGGAAAAGAGTATCAAGTTTCTACGATCTGATCGTGGGACCGAATACCTCAGCAAGGAATTTTTTAGTTACTTGTCAGAGCAAGGGGGAGTTAACTGCGCTTGGAACCCCTCAACAAAATGGGATCGCAGAGCGAAGAAACATAACTCTTTTAGAAATGGTAAGGTCTATGATGAGTTATTCTGACTTACCCAAATTGTTTTGGGGCTATGCCTTGGAAAAAAGCAGCTTACATTCTTAACTTAGTGTGAAACCCAGTTTGAGACACATGAGAATTTGGGGATGTCCTACATACGTGATGGACAAGGAAGTTGATAAGTTGGAACCTCGTTCCGAATTAAGGTTGTTTGTAGGTTATCCCAAAGGAACGAAAGGGTGTTTCATAAGGATCAGAGGATCGTGGTGATTATACATTCGAGATTCTTGGAAGAAGACTATATGAGCCGTAAGTGCAAGAGTGGGATTACCTTGAATGAATTACGAGAGCCGACTCCTATACCAATCGTACAAGATGATATATCACGTGATACACAAACACAATCGGAACATTGTCGTAGTGGAAAGGTTGTTCGTCAGCCTGAGCGATTCATGTTCATGGGAGAGTCTTAGGACTTGGTCCACGATGAAGATGAATCTAACCCTCGACTTACAATGAGGCAATCCAAGACAAGGATGCAAGTTCTTGGTAAACTGCAATGTTAGCAGAAATGGGATCTACGGATCACTGTAAAGCCTATTGGATGCAAGTGGATTTACAAGAGAAAGACAAGACTTGACGGGAAGGTTGAAACCTTCATACTAAGCTTGTGGAAAAGGGGTATACTTAAAGAGAGGGAATTGATTATGAGGAAACATTTTCGCCTGTAGCTATGCTTAAGTCAATCCGCATTCTCTTGTCGATAGCTATGCACCTAGACTTCGAGGTTTGGCAAATGAATGTCAAGATAGCATTCCTAAATGGAAGTCTTGAAGACGACATCTATATGTGTCAACCTGAAGGCTTCGTTCAAAATGATTGAGAAAACCTTGTATGCAAACTTAAGAAGGCAATCTATGGCCTTAAGCAAGCATCACGAGCTTGGAACCAATATTTTGATCAAGTAATACAATCCTATGGATTTGATCAAAATGAGTTTGAGAGTTATGTCTATAGAAAGTGTGTCGGAAATGCCGTGGTATTCTTAGTGCTATACGTAGATGATATTTTGCTTATTGGAAACAACAAAAAAAGGTATTATCAGATGCAAGGGTGTAGATATTAGTTCAATTTCATCAAGTGGTTATGGTATGAAGTAGAGGTTTTGAGGATTCCAGAACCGGGTTTGAAGTGCAAAGAACCTGATCAGAGAACCGGGTTTTAGCCAAAATCAGAGAAGGGGTTAAAAGAAGAACCGGGTTTGAGGTAGTTATAACCGTCGATCACAACGGTTTTGTTCTATTGCATAAGAAAGCGCTGTGAAAGCCCCGCTGCAGCAGTTTGAAACTGCTTGAGTCAAAGTGGTTACAACTTCCTCAACTTCCAGATTCGAGCTTCAACACTTATATACATTGTAAACACTTTTAGTTGCGAGCTAGTAGACATAACTTTCCCTCTATAAACATTACTCAATCAAGAGAATTAGATCTCTAGGGTTTTCTATTCCAGATCAGGTGTGATTTGGGGTTTGGCTAGATTTCTGGATAATTCTTGTAATTGGTTGAATAGTGGAGTGAATTGAGGTGTATAGAACCTCCGTGGATGTAGATCACCTTTGATCGAACCACGTAAAATCCCTGTGTTCATCATTTTTATTTTTGTTCTTGATTCGGTTGTTGTTGGCCGATTTCTTGCTTGTTATTCGTCCAAATTCTGGTGTGTGTTGTCTTGTGAGAGGTTGAGCTAATCCTAACAAGTGGCGCCGTATGTGGGAAACATTCTCACGCAAACAAGAAAACAAAGATGTCAGGACTGAAGATGGATCTGGATAAATTCTCAGGGAAGAATGATTTCTACCTATGGAAGATCAAGATGAAGGCCATCCTGGTGCAAATGGGTTGGTGAGTGCTCTCAAACCTAAAAGTGACTGGGTAGAGACTGAGAAACCCAAATATGCAGAGATAGACCAAAAGGCTTTAAGCCTAATCAACTTGTGTCTTGGGGATAAGCCTTTGAGGGAAGTTTCGAGGTGTATGAATGCAATTGAGGCCTGGACCAAACTGGAGGACCTCTATCAGTCCAAGTCAGTATCAAACAAACTGTTCCTTAAGCAGAAATTGCTGGCTTTCAAAATGGTGGAGGAAAAAGACATTTCAGATCAATTAGATGAGTTTACAAAACTTCTTGATGAGCTGGAAGATCTTGGAGTAACAATGGAAGGTGATGACAGAGCCTTGATGGTGTTAAATGATCTACCAAGATCTATGGAAGGATTCAAAGATACTTTGATGTTTGGAAGGCAGGACAAACTGAGTTATGACTCAATTATTACTGCTTTGAAGACCAAATGTTTACAAAATCAAGGAGACAAGAAGGTAACTCAATCTGGTGAAGGATTAAATGTTAAGTTCAGAAGAAACTACCAAAAGAAGAAGGGCCAAACCTCAAAGAATCTCAAAAGTGGCAACAATGCTCCAAAGAAATCTGGAGAATGGGTAGAAAACAGAAAATGCTTCAAGTGTAAACAAATTGGGCATCTAAGGAAAGACTGCCCATAGAAGATGAAGAAGAAGGAAGGCCAGGGTTCTGAAGCTGCTACAGTTGAGCATGAAGAGGACACACCAGAGGTCTTGAATGTTACTGAGTCAAAAATGGAGATGGAGTGGGTATTGGATACTGGTTGCTCTTTCCATATTTGTCCCCATGAAGAATGGTTTCAGAATCTCAAGAAAGAAGATGGAGGGTGTGTACTGCTAGGACATGACCAATCCTGTAGAATTCAAGGCATTGGATCAGTAAGCATCAATATGTTTGATGGAGTTACAAGAAAAATCACTAATGTAAGGTATGTGCCTGGACTTAAAAGAAACCTAATCTCCCTAGGATCTCTTATTGCTACTGGGTGTGAATTCAAGTCAGTTGATGGTCAGTTACACATAACCAAAGAGAACAAACTGGTAATGAAAGGAAGACAGCATAATGGCTTGTTTATTTGGGTGGGAAAACCAGTGGTTGGAGATGTGGGAAACATTCTGGGCAAAGATGAACTAACACTGTGGCATAAAAGGTTAGGACACATTGGGGAAAGGGGATTAAAAGAACTATCCAAGAGAGGCATAATAGGAGAGGTTGGAAACCAGACACTTGAATTCTGTGATAAATGTGCATTAGGCAAATCACAGAAATTGCCTTATGCCAAGGGGATTCACATTACCCAAGAACCTCTAGATTATGTTCACTCTGATATCTGGGGACCATCCAGAACTGAAACTCATGGAGGAGGAAGGTACTTCATGTCTGTTATTGATGACTTCAGCAGGAAAGTGTGGGTATTTGTCTTAAGAAACAAGAGTGATGCCTTCACTAAATTCAAGACATGGTTACTTCAGATGGAAACATTAAGGGGGAAGAAACTCAAGCATTTGAGAACTGACAATGGCTTAGAGTACCTATCTACTGAGTTTACAACCTTCTGTAATGAAAAAAGGACTACTAGACATAGAACAGTTCCCATGAATCCTCAACAGCTTCCACATAGAAAAAAGGTATTCTTAGTGCTATACGTAGATGATATTCTGCTTATTTGGAAACAATAAAAAAGGTATTATCAGATGCAAGGGTATGATTATCAAAGCAATTCGATATGAAGGACTTAGGAAAGGCTGGTCATATACTTGGAATCAAGATTATTCGATATCGTAAAAAAAGGATGATATGCTTATCTCAAGCCTCTTATATCGATATTGTGCTAAAATGATTTAGCATGCAAGATGTCAAGAAGGGTTTTGTACCTTTAAGGCATAGGATTCATCTATCAAAAGACACGTGTCCAAAGACACAAAACGAGATAGAAGAGATGAGGAAGGTTCCATATGCTTCGGTAGTTGAAAGCCTCATGTAATGCAATGTTGTGCGCGAGACCGGATATAAGCTATGCAGTAGGCATGGTGGCAAGACATCAAATTAACGTGGGTAAGGGACATTGGACTGGGGTTAAGAATATTCTAAAGTATCTGAAAAGAACTCGAGATAGAATGTTAGTCTTTCAATCGGTCAGTTTATGTCCTGTGGGTTACACGGACTCGGATTTTCAATCAGATATAGACTCCAGAAACTCTACGTTTTTGTCCTAATAGGTGGAGTCATCACATAGAGGAGTGTGAAGCAGAAATGCATTGTTGACTCCACCATGGAAGTGGAGTACGTCGCTGCTTGTGAAGCAGTGAAAGAAGCGGTTTGGCTCAAGAACTTCTTAGTGGACTTAGATGTGATTTCGAATTTGCCCAAAAGCATCATAATTTATTATGATAATGCGGGTGCGGTTGCAAATTCAAAGTATTCATGAGCCCACAAGGCGAGAAAACACATTGAAATGAAATACCATCTCATACGAGAAATTGTATAGAGAGGAGACATAGTGGTGGCAAAGATAGCATGGAAGGGCAACCTAGCAGATCCTTTCACAAAGAGTCTGCCTCAGAATACATTCGAGAAACGTGTGAAAGGAATGAGGTTCAAGTGTGTTGCCACGCTGCTTTGAGTATAAGTGAGAGAATTATTAGGACATGTTGTAGTATACTGAAAAACAAACTTTGAGTATAAGTGGGAGATTATTAGGGTTATACTATAAAGCATGCTTTTACGTGTTACTTTGTACGTAAACTGTTTCTTGCACTTTTTAGAATGAAAATAAATTATCACTATTTATCTTAAATATTATGAATGTTATATATTTATTGCGTATTGTTTGAATATTTAGATTGTAGATAATGTGGTGTGTGGTAGAGCACAGAAGATCACATTATAGGTTCCTTGTAATAAGTATAATGATTCACCGCTTAGATGGAATTGAAAAATCCATTGGTAGAATTTGATGTGTAAGGCTTGGATTGGTTTGTCTTGACCAAGAGATTACACTAGTGCATTTGTTGCACTGAATTGGACCAACAACGAGATAGTTTTTCTAGACTGACTTGGTAGAAAAATTAGATCTCAATGGCTATTAATTTCTTAAATTCTGTCACTTAATTGGGATTGTATATAATTAATTAATGCTACTTTAATTTATTTTGGGCAAAGAATCAATGGGACTTAATACTCTATACTTTGGGTAATGTTATTAATTATATGACAGATTGCTAAATTAATACAGAAAATCGTGTCTTAGTAAAACAAGTTGATTAAGTCCCCTTGATGGACTCAGAATGTTTATCATATCAAACATGTACAATGGATTAACTTCCGATATGATATTAATGTCGAACTGTTTATTCTCAAGAAATAAAAGATATTAATTGATTAAAGCATTCAGTAGTTTAAATTAATTAATGGACATTGTATTTTAAACACGAAAAATAATAACCGGGAGCTATATTTCGTAATATGGATTAGGATGGGAATATTAATTCTTTAGTGGAATGAATTAATATTAATGGGTTTGAAAAATATTGATGGCTCAATATGGATCTCTGGGCCCATTGAGAAGCCCAATCTTATTCCTCCTAATGGCCTCTTGAGTAGCCCAATAGAAGTCCATTTATTAAGAGGATAATGATTAATTAGAAGTAGAAGATATAAAAGAACAGATAAATCTTATTCCTAAAGGGAATATGATTTTATCCATATTTTCCTCTCCCAAGTGGAAGAGGATTTCGATCCAATCCCCTTACTTGGAGGCCAAGATTTCGGCCTCTACCCCTATAAATAGGGGACTAATTTTGGTCCCCATATGCATGTGTGTGTGGCTATTTTTCTTCGTGAAAAAAATTAATCATTCCTTGAGAGTTGAAAGTTTGTTTGACTTCCCACTGAATTGGCAAGCTTGGACTTAGGGAATACTCAAGAAGATCTTTGGGTTGAAAGATTAATTCTTCTCAACAGTGTCTCTCCGATTCAAAGGTAAACATAATAATCCCTTAGTTCCGCATGTTTAGGGTTTATTGTATGGTTTATCGTTATTCAATACATGAATTATGTGGTTTGAATGTTTCAAATTATGGTTATCTAATTTGTGAAAATAGTATTCGAAATTACATCACAAATAGATCCTTGGCACCATCCCCGATTCCCCAACAACTGACTCTGCACAACGTATCAGAATTCTTTTTTTTTTTTTTTTTTTTTTTTGTTTCACTCAAAAGAAAGAATGTCCATATAATTTCTTTAATACAGATCATCATTTCATGACATGAATGTCTGAAGCACTTGTTCCAAAGCCTATATGAGCCAATGTCCCAAGTCCATTATTGGTAATAACATTGCATCTCAAAATTCATTGTTAGCGAAAACGTATCAGTTTGTGCCCCAAAGTCCATTTTGGGTAACAACATATATGTCTGTCTCCAAAAATCCATTGTGGGTAACATATAATTATGTATTCCAAAGTCCATTTTGGTTCATGTTACTAGATTGATTCATTAATTTTTCTAAAATGTTCTTCCTTCTACATACATTATAAGTATCATAATATATTCAATTTCATTCTCACAGTTAGTTTCTAAATGATAATCTTTTACACAAATATTTTTACTTAACAAAGTTTAGATAGTTCTTGATGCGTACAGAGTTTTTTTGACTTTAACCGTTATATTGTTAGACATCTATACTTTGACAGTTCATTGTCTTTTTAGTACTTTTTATGCAATGATGGTCCAATTATTATACTCACATATCAATATGTGTACATTCACAACATTCTTGAAACATTGAGAAATGTATTTTTATAAATTAAGCAAAGTACTTATTACCATTGGAAACCACATCATGAGGTAGACATAATTAACTCCGTATTTTATAGTGAGTCTTTGTTCTTTAGACTTTCTCTATCTCTTTTGTTAACTGCTTTAGCAGTTTTTATACAAATGTGTAGTATTTCAACACTCAAGTAAAGTTCCTTACCAACTCTCTCCCTTTTGTTCATAGATTTTTTACGTGTCTTTTGTACTTTGGTGTCATGACCGCCATGTCCATTTGGGGTAGACACATTGGCATACCTTACGACTCCTACATTTCTTACCTTTTGTGTATCATTACCACATTGTAGGGATAATAAACACATCCTATTTCCTTTGCTTTGGGGATTATTTCCCCTATTTAGTTTACCATAGTTAGGCTAGGGAATTTTCTATATCCAACCGCGTTTGGTGTTATATTTCAAAAGAAATTGATCATGCCTATCAACTGCTTGCACTAGTTGATTAGCTAATTGAATATTGTAATTCTTTTATTTCATACGTTAGCCTATACATGTTCTCTAGTATAAACACTGGAGTAGGATAGAGATTTTTTTGTATCATACCGTCTTTTGTGATTTCTTTACGCATAAAGAGAGATTTATTTTTAGACACAGTTTGTCATTATTAAAGTCATTGACTCTTTTGTAGTCTAGTAAGAGGATATTTTTCCACAAAATAATTAATTTGAAAGTAAGAGTTGTTTATTATTCCAAAATTTCTTTTATGGCAACCCACAGTTTATTGGGGTATCCTTTAACTAAAGAATACTCTCAAAGTGAGTTAGGATTACCGTGTTGCCTCAATTTCATTAGAACGTAGACTTTGACTGTTTTCTAGACGATTATTTGTCTTTGGGGTCGGTGGATGGTATGATTGCTGAAGTGTGGTCTAGTTCCATGAAAATAATTTTCTATTAAAAATATCAGTTGTGGTAACTCAATTTTTCTTTAGTCTACTAATTCAAAATTTACATCGAGTTGGTTTAATCATTTCTTTTTTAATTAGATTTTGAGATCATATGTCATATATTTATTACTTTGTGAAAATACTTCGCACAATCTATTTGCATGATTAGTAATGTCCATGAATTTTCATTATCAAGGAAATATACAATTTATCGAGCATGACTAAACTAATATACAAAGCAGTGATCAAATTTCATCATAATCATGCAAATAAGTTTACTACGGACTGATAATTATCAAATCTCTAAGAACAAGTAATTCAAGAAATTTCAATTTCATAAGAAAGTATTTAATCAGACCAAAACACTATAAAGCTCCATGAATATCATGTAAAACCAAGCAAAATTTCATTATTGCCAAAATTATGCATAATAACATTCAAGTTACATATAAATCCATTCTCATTTCGCTGAATTCATAGTTTATGTTAATCATATGATAAACATGAATTATAACTCATTCTCATGTCTCAGTTTTTATCAAAATACTTAGATAAGAAAAACTAGTGTCTTGGACAAATACACATCATGCCACATAGTATAGGAAGCAAAATATTCATCATTTACAATTAATTCACAACATAAATTGAATCGATTATCTTACAAGAAAAGACAAGATTCTTTCCTATGTCACTTCTTAAGCTTTGTGGGAGAATAATTGAACATAATCTTTCAAGTTAACCTCCATCGTAATGGGAGATGCTCGGAAAATACCACTAAATTATACAAAAACAATATGTATCAATAAAGAATAAAATGAAAATATCAGTGCACTTAAGCTCTGGCATTCAATTCCGGTAAAACAAAATATGAAAGCAAGGTGTATATACTGGTTATTATTTCTTTAATTATATAAGCTATTATTAAGGAGTGTAATTAATCTAAAGTTTGATAATAAATGGTATTATGATATGCCAATAAATTGAACAACTTACCTGTTTGGCCACCGAAGGAAAGCAATAATTTACCTAAATAAACAAGAATTTACATATGCATGACGCCTTTTCGGGCAACATGTCTTTGGTTAGGCAAAAACTTGGGTGCACCATGTGCACAATAGTCTTATTGTGCATCGGTTCGGCCGCCACGGCCAATTGTGACTGAAAAGGGTATTTGGGTTGTGGAGTTAGCGCGGCCGCGCAGTCTGGGCGCGGCCGCGCACAACTGTAACTCAAACATACTTTATGAAATTGTCAAACATACTTTATGCAAATAGCAAACATACTTTATGAGTAAATCAACCATACCTATGTTAGAATTTTTGTGTCTTGAATTTGTTACACTTTAAAATTGTGACTCAAACATACTTTATGAAATTGTCAAACATACTTTATGCAAATATCAACAATAATGCATGTTGACGTTCAAACATACTTTATGAAATTGTCAAACATACTTTATGAGTAAATCAACCATACCTTAAGTGCACTATATTATGATTTTCTGTCTTGAATCTGTTTCACTTTAAAATTGTGACTCAAACATACTTTATGAAATTGTCAAACATACTTTATGCAAATATAAAAAATACTTTATGCAAATATCAACAATAATACATGTTGACGCTCAAAACATACTTTATGAAATTATCAAACATACTTTATGTAAATATCAAACATACTTTATGAGTAAATTAACCATACCTTAAGTGCACTATATTAGGATTTTGTGTATGGTTGATTTACTCATAAAGTATGTTTGATATTTACATAAAGTATGTTTGAAAATTTCATAAAGTATGCTTGAGCGTCAACATGCATTATTGTTGTTATTTGCATAAAGTATGTTTGATATTTGCATAAAGTATGTTTGACAATTTCATAAAGTATGTTGAGTCACAATTTTAAAGTGAAATAGATTAAAGACACAAAATTTCTAACATAGGTATGGTTGATTTACTCATAAAGTATGTTTGATATTTGCATAAAATATGTTTGACAATTTCATAAAGTATGTTTGAGTCACAGTAGTGCGCGGCCGCGCCCAGACAGCGCGGTCGCGCCAACTCCACGGCCCAACTTCCTTTTTAGTCAATGTCGCGGCCGCGGCCGAACCGATGCAAAATAAGGTTATTGTGCACATGGTGCACCCAAGACCCACTCCTTTGGTTTATAGTAGAGCTGGTCAAATCTGTCAGGTTTAATGGGTCGGTTCAATCCACTCGACATTTTAGATGGTTGAATTATAAAAATGTTGGCACGAAGTACTATCGGGCCCAACCGACCCAATCCGTTGGTCAGGCTAAAATAGAAAAGAAATGTTAGGGTCAAATAAATAGATGTTTGATTTTATTGGCTAAAGATTGAGTTGAGATTTGTTTATATTATAAAAAGTATAAAAGTAATGTGATGTGTGTAAAAGTTAGTTAAGGAATGATTGATTGGAGTTTATTTATATTAAATCTTCTTTATCAGCGACCTCGGCTTCAGGTGGTGAGGTAAACGCCAAAAGTTCAATAAAAAAAAATAGAAAAGAACATTTAATTGGCAATCTGGTTATGGTTTGGGTTGGTCAACCAATTCATTCCACAACTTAATTTCATTCCACAACCTATCACATGGTAACTTCTCATTAGTTGTATTAACTTATTTGTTGGATATAATTCTGATGATAAATAAATGGCATAATTTTTATTTTAAAAAATTAAAACATTTATCAAAATTCTTATTTTTTTTTTTTTTATCTACAAGTAGAGCCTAATATTGACATGTTTTAAATTAAAATTTGAAGCTCTTTCTTTATTTTTTGGCGACGGCTATTTGCAGCCCACAAAATTTCTGAACGCTACCCACTTCTCATGCCCACTCTTATTTGAAATTCAGTACACATTTCTTGATACAACCCACTGAATATCAATTATAACCTTTTTTTATTAAATTAATTAATTAAAATTAAAATATTATAAGTAAAAGGATAAAAAAAATAAAAATAATGCTTATAATTTATGCCATCTTCTCCAAACTAATTTATTTGTTGTCTTCTGCAAACTAATTTATTTGCTGTCTTGTTCATCCGATCAACTTTGTGATGTCTTAGTTTTCACAGTCTAATAATTTGTTTTGTTTCTCCATACAACATAATGGAGACTTAATAAATAATGGAGAGGGTGGCGTGCGTCATTTTTTTTTCTTCAATCTTTTCCTTTCTTTCTGTTTATCGCTTTCCCAGAGATAATCAGACTTAAGCCACTTTTTCTTCCTTTTTGAGATAATGGATGGAAGCTATATTACTGTCCTGCGAGTTTATAATATGACAATGCTTTTGTGTTCTATAAAATCAAAACAAGAAATAATTCGTCATTGATGCACTTGTTAATCTTCAAACTCCATTTATAATCGGGTCGAAAATTGTTATTGACGGAATCACTTTATGTTTAATTACTTATTATGATCTTTGTTATAAGATTTAATATCTATGGTCAACGATTATTTATGCCCTCCATTGATGAAATCTTAAGAAAACTAGGGTTTATGGAGTTCAAGAAATAAAGACACGACAGCGTTGAAGATGACACAAAAGAAAGAGAAATTATATATATTTTGAATTATATATATATATATATATATATATTATTTTAATTGATTATATTATATTTTCATTAAGGATGTTATAGTCCTTTACTAATAGCTTTCTAATTTATTAAATTAGTGGGCTGCATTAAGAAAATTTGTGGGTTGCGAATAGTTGCCGCCTTATTTTTTTTCCTCTATAAATATTAATTTTTTCCTTGAAATATATTAGAATATGCTCCCAAAATAATGTGCAATTATTAAACCGTAGCAAAAAATATTAGTTTGGTTGAGAAATAGGTTATGTATGTGGATAAAAAAGAAATTAGTTTTTTATTAAAATGTTGGGTTGTGTTGGGTTGTTGATAAAATATAAAATGATGGAGTTGAGTTATGGAGTAGGTTGTATATGTAGATGAGAGGTAAATTAATATTTTATTAATAGGTTGTTGATAAATGTAGTCTTATAAAAGTTGAAAAATGTAATGAGATATGTGTAAGAGTTTTAGTTAGAAAATGATTGGTTATTGATTAAAGTGATATTGAGAATTGTGTGTTGATTGATGATGTGTGTAAGAGTTAGTTAGAAGATTGTTAAATGATGCTTCATTGGGGAATATATATTGCCAGAAAAACCTATAACCAAACATAGCCCGGTTGACCCCAATCCTTTCCTACAACAAACACGGCCTAATACTTTGAAGGCAAAACTCGTGTACATAAGATGCACAATAAGCTTTATTGTACACGTATATATTTCAGAAAATTCGGGCATCCATTTAATGTCCCGACCCACGGGTCGCGCTTAATATAATGTATATTAATATGAGGCGTGTTTGTTTAATTAACAATGGACGTTGGTCCGACGGTAACGCGTGTTGATTGCGAGCTTCTAAGTTGTGGGTTCGAACCCATCCAAAGGTGCGCTACCTGTTGTCAATTTTTTTTATTTCTAATTCTACACGTCTTTTTGTATGTTATATATTATAATGTGTGATTTTGCCCCCAATAGCCGTTGGTTCTCCAACAGTTAGTCCCCTCACCTCATACTTTAAGGTCTTGGGTTCTAATCTTAGGACTATCCAAGTTTACTAAATTGTTTTTTTATTTTTATTTAATTCATACATCTTTCTATTTTCTTTTCTCTTTTTTATTTACATAAGAGCCGCGTTTTTAGGATACAAAATATTGTTGATCTACGGGTAAAGCTTTTGTTTGGACGATTGAATTGTCGCACGTTCGAATCTTATATCACACAAATTTTTTAAAGATTTTATTTATTAGATTTATTTATTTTCAAATTTTTATTTTCCTAAAATATATTTTATTAACACTTTAATTAGTTATTAGTTATTATTAATTATTCAATACTAAAAACTAAATCAATAGTTAATTATTATTTTTTTAATTATTGATTTTTTTAATTTTTGTTAATTTCTTCATTTTTGTATTTTTCATTATATTTATTTTCGATACAATATTATTATTGTTTCCTTATAGTATATATTAGCTTGCTTGAAAATATAAGTTCATGATTTAGCAATACATTATTTATAATTTACAGTATATCTATTTATTCTTTTTATGTACTCTATAATTATTTTTCCAGGTTACAGTATATTAAGTGTTTGCTTATATTATATATTATGTTGTCTAATAGTATAAGATTATTAGTTACTAGTTACAGCATAATCTTTTTTGTTATATACTATTGTATATTTATTTTTTCAGCTTATGACGTTATTATTGTTCCCTTATATTATATATTACATTGCTTAAAAGTATAAGTTCATTTAGTAAAACAATGATTATAATTTACAGTATAAATATTTATTCTTTGTATAATACTCTATAATTAATTTTACAGGTTATAGTATATTTACTTTTTACTTATAGTGTATATTATGTTGCATAATAATATAAGTTTATTAGTTACAGTATAATCTTTATTTGTTGTACAATACTTTATATTTATTTTTCCAGCTTATAGTATAAAGTATTGTTCCCTTATAATATATATTATCTTGCTTAAAAATATAAGTTCATTTTTAGTAATACTCTGTTTACAATTTACAATATAACTATTTATTATTTGTATATATCTCTATAATTATATTTCCAGGTTACAGTATATTCATTGTTTGCTTATAGTATATATTATGTTGCTTAATAGTACAAGTTTATTAGTTATAGTATAATCTTTTTATATTTATTTTTCTAGCTTATCGCAAGAAAAAATTTGAAATTTTTTTGTTAAAAAGTTATAATATATCTAATCCGCAACGGTAAAAAAATAAAATTACAAATAATACTGTTAGGTACACAAATTTATTCATTTTGGTTAAATAATTTATACTATATCGTATTTGCAACCATAAGCAAAAAAAAAAAAAAAAAATTGTTAAACAAGTTCTAATATATCTAATCTACAACATTAAAATAATAAAAATTATAAATAATATTGTTAGGGTGAACAAATTATACGTTTTGGTTAAACAAGTTATACTATATCGTATCTGCTACCGTAAAAAAAAATTCTAAATTTTTTTTGTTAAAAAAGTTATATTGTATCTAATCCGCAAAAGTAAAAAAAAAAAAATATTACAAAATTACAAATAATATTACTAGGGTAAACAATTTATACGTTTTGGTTAAACAAATTATACTATATCGTATCTGTAACCGTAGGGAAAAAAAATAAAATAATTTTTTCTAACCAAGTTATAATATATCTAATATGCAATAGTAAACAAAATTACAAAATTACAAAATTAAAAATAATATTGTTCGGGTCGTTTTGGTTAAACAACTTATACTATATCGTATTTGCAACCGTGAGGAAAAAAAATTGTTAAACAAGTTATAACATATCTAATCTACAACAGTAAAATAATAAAAATTACAAATAATATTGTTAGGGTAAACAAATTAGATGTTTTAGTTAAACAAGTTATACTATATCGTATCTACAATCGTAAGAAAAAAAATCTAATTTTTTTTTGTTAAAAAAGTTATAATATGTCTAATCAGCAAAAGTAAAAAAAAAAAAAACAAATTACAAATAATATTATTAGGGTAAACAACTTACACATTTGTTTAAACAAATAATACTACATCGTATCTGCAACTTTAGGAAAAAAATTAAAATAATTTTTCTACACAAGTTATAATATATTGTTCGGGTAAAAATAATATTTATACTTAATTTTATAAATTCATAATAAAGGATATAATTAATACTCCCCCCGTCTCAAATGAAGTTGTACACTTTCATTTTCGGTATGTCCCAATATAATTTGTCCACCCTTAAAAAGGAAAGTTATAACACAATCTTCACCCTCAATCCACCTTTGAAAAGTCAACAGAAAAGCAAAAAGCCGATTTTCTTAATATGTGTGCACCCTTGGTGGTGCAACTTCATTCGGAATGGAAGTATTATAATATAAATTAGACATAAAGAAGATAATAGATAAATATAAATTTTGAAATTGCAAGGTGTAGGATTTGTACACGTAACCTTGAGCCTATTTGCATTGTAAGTCTAGCCACTAGGCCACAACACATTTTGTATCAATTAATACATGCTTTACTTATATGGAATAAACATTCTAAAAGAAACCACTAGGCTACAACACATCATGTATCAATTAAGTGTATGTGTAACAATAACTTTATTCTCCGCAATAAAAAAACAACAAACAATATTGCATAACTTTAATTATATTGATAGAAATCAACTATATGCGTGATACAATCTCACTTATCCCTCTGATTCTTCTCTTCAATGATTTTGCGTCTTCAAAATCAGAGTTGACTTTGATTTTTCCTGGTTCTGAGCTTTGATTTGAATAATATTGATCCAGAGGCTTGGAAGCTTGATTTTGAATCAAACGACGTGCTTGGATGAATACTAAAGAACGGCATCGAAGATCTTGACGAACACCGGGGAACTCTTTTGAAGACTTAATTTGATAACGCTGATCACAGGGTTTTTGTACCTTGATCTTGGATCAAACGTTGATTTGAGGCGATTTCCTTCGGAGAGCGTTGAAGAACTTCGACGAATGTCGAAGAATGCTGACGAATGCTGAAGTTGCCTTTGCTCTAGAACTCTTCACTTGCTTCTTGAACTTGTGTTGTTGATGATGTTGTGAATTATGGTGAAAAATTAGACCCAATGTATAATTGTAGAATGTACAACTCTAATGATCTTAGGGTTTGAACACCATAATATCATATTTATCAAATATCTTTTGAGACGATTATTATATTAATTTAGTTTTATAATATCTCAATATATAACACGTCCTCGTGAAGCATAAGTGTTCACGAGATACGATTTTGATAATTCTGATTTGTTCTACTTTATCATGTAGATCTTCTTTAACTAGATTTTATTTAAATGAGTCAAGATTCACGTGGTTATACGTACACCATTTCAGGGTTGACGAATTTGATGACTTCTGCAACATCTTAACATGTGGCGGTTTCCAATAGGCCAATTAAATTATCAATTAAATTGACTATTTAACTTAGGAATTTTATTTAGTTGATCCATAATATTAAAATAATCAATATAAATTTGATTTTCGACATATATTTTATTACGTGACGTATTTTAATTAGATACAATTTTGAGTATCTACAACATGCTTACTTATATGGCAAAAACATTCAAAAAAAAAAAAATCGGAAGAGGCCGAGATGGGTTTCAAACTGGAATTGAGGACCTCTCGCCTCCTCTCGCCTCCTCTCGCCTTTTCCATTAACTAAGTTACCGCCAGGTCACATTATAAATCAATATCCAAACACGTCCTTAATTAATATTGGTCACATTTCGTCGGACGTGCCAAATTAAATAGTATATATATAGATGAATATATATACTAAACCTTAACCTATAACTCTAACTAGTAAAGCGATAAGTAAGAGTCGATCCCACGAGGAACGACAGTATAATGTTGTTTCTATATGTCAAGCAATTGTAAAATTCAAATAACAACAAAAACAAATAACGAAAATAATAAAGGTGGGGGGTTTTGTTTGTCAAACTATAAACTACCAATAACCATCAGGAACAACTATTTAACTATGATCAACTAAACTTAAGATTTAATTAACAAAAGAGGACAAGATAAGTAGATTGATTTTTTGGTTTTTAAAGTATGATTAAAGTATTCAACCCTTGATCAAGTATCCCCTTGTTTCAAACAATCTATGTAATTAATGTTATTACTCAATTGGTTAGCTTTGAAACTCCTACTCCAAGATTGATAACAAGCTCTATCAATCTTGTTGTCTCTTAAGTATGACTAATCAAAATAAGCTCTTCAATTAATCCTACTCAACTTATCAAATCCTAAAACAAGCTCTTTAAGAGTCAATAGTCGAGTGCATTACGAATTAAGACAACGGAGTAGATTCGACATAAAACTCATAAGTTCGGTTCTAGTGATTGAAATCTATGTTATCCCCAATAAAATGAATCTATTGTTTGCTACCCGGGAATCGAATTCATAACAATTACGGATTATAAACTCAATTCTAGCAACACACTAACAAATATCCAAATGGGCGATCAAACCACAATTCAATTCATAAGTGTGATTCAATAATCCCAAATAACATAGAAGATTCCAAAAACATAATCCAATCAATTAATAACCGTAGAAATTACATAAACATTCTCAATCCAAGGTTCAACTAATGATCAAGGACTGAAATAAGGATGCTAGCCACCCATTACTTCTAATACAATCAGTAAATCAAAGGAAATACAATAAGACATGATAAAATTATAGAAGAAACCAAGAACTTGGGTTGAGGAATGAAAAGCCTTCAATCTTCTTCCCAATGGAGTCCTTGAGGATGATGGAGGCTGGAAAATATGTTATTCAATGTTCAAAGATAGGTTAATGTCGAAAGAGGAGATATATATATATATATATATATAGGGGAAGAGTTGTTACTTCAGTTTAAGGCAAAATTGCGTTCAGAAATTTAAAATAGGGTAAAGGATCTCGGCTGAGATGCAAATGTGTCTCGGCCGAGACGTGAAAAAGGGGTTTTTCAGCTTGTGAGTCGAGGACTGATCTCGGCAGAGATGCAAACGTGTCTCGGCCGAGACGTGAGAAAAGAGATTTTAGGGTTTTGATTATCTCGGCCGAGATTGGGTTTCATCTCGGCCGAGATGCAACACCTGTCTCAGCCGAGATCTTCATCTTCTCAAGACTTCAGGATTTCCCTGGGGATTCATCTCGGCCGAGATTTTCATCCTGTCTTGGCCGAGATCAAACTTTTAGCCCTGCTTTTTGTTGCCTCGATCGATCCACGGACTCCACGATCATTTGATACTATGTTTTGATCATTTTTCACCAGTTTTTAACACAAACATGAAAAAACGCATTATTTTGCCCATTGAGAATAATATGCACGAAATACACGTGAAATTGCACAAAAACAACACTAAAATGATACTTAAAGCGTCTTAAAGTGTGTGCACGAACATGTGTACCAAATATGTCATATAGCGTTACACTAAACCGCCGGGTCACGCATGGGCCCAGTTTGGCGGACGTGAAGTCTTATAAAATGTAGTTCAGCATTTTTTAAACCCATGTATTATAATGGGAAGGTGTACAATAAGTTTTATTATGCATCTTATACATACAAGTCCCACCCTACTTTGAATTTGTAATATGTTTCAAATAGTGTATTTATTCCTGTAAAAAAATCTTATAATGTTCACATTATTATAAAATTGTGAGTGAAATAACAAATAATGAAGACCATTGATGATTACTAATAAAACAACATGCATAAGTAACCAAGAGTAGATTCATAATCCATTGTCATTTTATACTCCCTCATATTAGAATGAATGATGTTTTAGTTTCTTAATAAATTTTTAAAATAATTGATATCTTAGCTATTTTTTTTTTTTTTAATTTCTCTCAATTTTGCTCCTATATCAATTCTAAAATATCTTATACTTTTCAACCTCCCACTCGATTTAATTTCATCAAATCTAATCACTACAATATAGAAGGGTTATATCTAGCAACATATTTATTTTTTAATTATTCCATTTTTTTCTAAAACATCATTTATTTTGAAACAAATGGAGTAATTATTTTGCGTTCGTTGCTAATCTCAAACAAATTAAGTTAGTTGGTAAACTACCAAAGGATTAAAACCTGTTGGTAATTACCAAGAGATCGTGAATATGTTAGAAAATACCAACAAATTATAAATTTGTTGGCAATTATCAACAAAATATGTAGTTGGTAGATGCAAAATCAATTTCTGATAAGAGTAAATTTCATTGGCAAGTTGCCGGTAAGTAGTTGCAAAATTTAGGTCAAAAAATGAGCTGAATTTACCAACAAATTACTTTAGTTGATAAAATTATGTAGCTAATATGTTAGTAGATCTGTCACAAAGGTTAACAAACATGTGTCATTTGTAATCCGTTGTTATTCTGTTTTCAGTTACTAGCGAATGTCATTGGTTGGTAAAATACAGTTTTCTTATAGTGTTCAATTAAAAGTATAGCGAATGTCATTGTGGAAATGAACTCACTAGTGGTCTGGACAGCTTTAACAAAGAAGCAAGGCAACATTGTTTCGGTTATTTTACAATTATTATGTTCGTCTTTTAATTCTATTTCGTTTTGTTGAGTTAAGCAATCGGTCATGAAACTTGCTCATAGCCTCTCTAATTTGTGTTTTGACTCTTCTTTTTCACTTAAGGGAGATGTGACTGTCAGTATCCCGTCCAGTCTTTGCTACTAAGAAAAATGGAAAATGAATGTGTACACATCTCACAATAAACATGCAAACTTTCAAAAACAAATTATTGCAAACATTGTTGAAAGCATTTGTGAACCATTTTTAAAATACTACTAATATTACTAACAGAGATATTGGATTGAGGGTGTAATTTTTTAATTCGTAATGTAAAATTAAGATTAGATCCAGCATAATCTCGAACTTATTTAATTGAGTTTGATTTAGATCTATAATACTATAATATTTAATTATGGATCAGAGTACAAGTTAATTAAAGTGAGATAGCAGTACATAGTTGGATTAGATCTAACAAAACCATTTTGTATATATTATAAATTACTAGTAGTGACTATAGTCATGGTCGATCCCAAGAAGCACATGCAACTTACTTAAAAAACGAGACTACAATTTGTTAATCTAATCACTCTATTTTAATTACTTCCAGGTAACTCAAAAATAAAACTAAAAATTCTGATGTATATTATGCGACTTTTTTTCTTTTCTCGAAACAATAATTCACTAACAAAAACTCTGAATAAACTACAATAACCAAGCTCAATTAGCAATTATCTCTACACGAATCTGAAAAAATGACAAGAGACGCGATCCAAATCCGAGCTACACTTGATTTTTTTTTTTGCCCCCTTAAACTATAAAATGAAAGGCAAAAACTCGTATGTGATCGTCACACGACCGTCACACGGTATGACGGAAAAAAGTATTACTTTTTGTGGTAAAAGTATCATGTTTATTTGTAAAAGTATCACTTTTTTTTTAACAAAACAAAGTATCACTTTTTGTAGCAAAAGTATCACCTTTATCTGTAAAAGTATCAATGTAATAAAAGTATCACTTTTTCCTGTAAAAATATCATTTTTTCCTGTAAAAATATCAATATTTTCTGTAAAAGTGCATTCGATCACACGTGTGACCGTTCACACACAAGACTCATTCAAAATGAAAATACACACTAAGAGGGCCTTAAGAGCTTGTTGGGATTTATATAAAAACATACAATAAATCCAGACACCTTAGAACATTAAACCAGGGATCAGTGATTTCTTACATTAAATGTGTTAGTAATTTTTGACTTGTACGCAGCGGAATAAACAGTCAAGAATTATGATCGTGATTTATAATTGAATTAAACGTTGATCATTGATTACGCTAAAGTTGGAATAACTTATTTGTGCGTAATTAATCGAACAGAGTTGAGCGATTGATTCACCACTTCAGGTATCCATGCGTTCGCCGTCCACCGCAGGAACTATCCTCGATACAATCATTCAATAAGTGATCGCTAGAAAATCCCTTATTGAACCCTTTGATGTTTATTACTGATAAAATTAATTATACCTACAATATGGAATATATATTTTTTATATATGTATGCATATAGCTCATATACCCTAGGTATATGGCCATAATATTCTGGCCTGCTTTAATTAATTAATCAGTATAACTTATTAAATAATTAAAGCCCATATCCTAATCTAGTCCATTACTTTCAATCTCCCACTTGGACTAGCATTAGGTATAATTCGGAATACCAATATTGTACCCTTGAGCGGAACAACAATACACATAAAGTGTGACCCTTCAAGCCCCAATTATCGACGATAATCTAATTAAAGTCTGCACAAAACTCCTAGACTGCGTTGTGCAGCGAACTCGATATATGAAAGACGTTTACGAGAATTCGTAAAACAACCTTTATATGAAGTTTATGTAATATCCTTTCATTCACGAACCACCCGATTGAGCCTAGGATCTGCCATATGTCTATCCAAATAGCTCAATTACTTTTCTCATCTTTATTATATGACACATTCGATCATATTCAATTACTTTAATTGAATATATGTTTTGCATTGGTCAATGACTTTATTGTCAAATAATATAGAGAAATATGAGTGTTATCTCGAGTTTCAATCGATGAATGAATCCCAATATTGGCTCAACTACCATTTCCATTTGCCTCATGATGAACCCAAAACAAGACGTGTCTTATCCTCATTTGGGAGGCAAGCGTTGTACTTGGTCAAAGTTCATTACTTAACAAACAAAATGAGTATTGATCTCAGGTCAAAGGATTATTACATACTCCACACACTAATACCTTAGACACTGAAACAAACGGTTTAATAGTAGGGTATACTAATACTCTCCAAATTACCCATGTGTCCATCACGGATATCTAATATCTCGTAGTTGTGAGATATACTACATTCTCTGAGAATGTGATGCAGACCACATGCTAACCTATCGCGTGTCATCAATATCTCATTCTTGATGACCATCGGTTATGACAATTTTAGAATCATAATATATCATTTATGTCTCACGCCATAAATGACAGTCATGATTCAAGGGAACATGTATAAGAATAATAACGGACCATCAAAATAATTATTCTAATAAATGCATAAACTCAAAAGACATCAAAACGTCATAGAATGTGATCAAGAATGAATGTCTCAAACGAAAAGGTTTCTAAGACATACAAACTATGAACTCCTACTAAATCAAAGCCAACTACCAACGTAACAAGCTCTCAAAGTGCTTGTTGTGTCTTGTTGTACACAACTGTTTGGTTGAAGGATTAGCCAAGTTATCATCAGTGGATACTCTATCTAACATCACATCTCCCTATCTATTATTTCTCCAATCAAATTATATCTCCAGGGAATATGTTTGTTTCTGTTCGTGGCTCTCGGTTCCTTTTGCTAGCCCAATCGCACTTACCGTTCTCACAATACAACGATATTGCACTGCTGACACTTGGAATGACACCTAGTTCATTTACAAACTTTAACAAAGCAACAACCCCTTTTTGGCAGCTTCAGATGTAGCAATATACTCGGCTTCAGTGGTGAAACCGACAGTTCTACTCTGTTTGGAACTATTTCGATTCACTGCACCACCATTGAGAACGAAAACATATCTAGACAAAGACTTGAAGTCATCATGGTCCGTTTGAAAACTAGCATCAGTATACCTAGTAACTGATGATTCTAGCTGCTCACCATAGACTTTAAGAAATATTCTTTAGCCCTTCTAAGGTACTTAAGAATAGTCTTGATAGTTCTCCAGTGTTCCTCACCGAGATTTTGCTGAAATCTGCTCTTTTACGGATCGCAACATGGAATGATTGCTCCCCATTATCAGGATATCGTTGACATATATGATAAGGAAGACAATATTTCCATTCTTACATTTACTATAAACATATGGATCTTCTTTACTTTTGACAAAATCAAACAATTTGATAGCTTTGTCAAAGTAAATATTCCAACTCCTAGATGCTTGCCGAGTCCATAAATGGACTTCTGTAACTTGCATACTGATAGGTATGGCCCAATCTCCCCGGGTCGGTCTAGCCCGCCAGACGGGTCAATTGGGCCCAAGAGCGCAAGCCCAACGCAGCCAAGCCCATATGCGGCGTCTTTGAGAAGTTGGGAAAAGATCCCCATGACCTTTTCCAACGGCCATTCAGATATGATTGGCGGATTTGTAGGGATTTTGTTAGGGTTGTTATTGCATAGTATAAATAGGAGAATTGTTGTTTAGTTTAGGGTTCCGATTCTGAATTCAAGAATTATCACTTGTAAGATTGTACTCCGGTATTCGAAGAAAGAGAGTGAAACATCCCTGAAGGTTATTGCCTTCATCCGTGGACGTAGATCTCCGGATCGAACCAAGTAAATTCATGCGTTACTTATATTCTTGCATATTCAATTGTTTTGGTTAAACGTTTTGATTGTGATTCGTTTGATATCCGGGTCACGGTATTATCAATTAGCGTCGTCTGTGGGAACACACGAGAAGCAAACCCTAGCATCATCCATAGCCGAGTTACGTCAGTCATGGTGAATACTCGCCAGTCAGCCAATCCAACTCGATCTCGT
Organism: Ajuga chamaepitys; assembly: GCA_958295605.1. NCBI lineage: Eukaryota > Viridiplantae > Streptophyta > Magnoliopsida > Lamiales > Lamiaceae > Ajuga > Ajuga chamaepitys. The sequence continues at coordinate 21,758,113 of OY282500.1, forward strand.
CGGAATCCTCCCGTCGATTAAAATTCTCCGTTGCCTCCTCAACAAGTCCAGGACCCACCCGCGGGGCAAATAGATGCACAACATCCCGCGCCCGCCAATGCGCCAGCGTAGGTTGACCCTCAACCAACTCCTGAACTATTGCAGGCACAACAGGCGTTTCTACGGGAACACGCTGCCTTATTCCAAGAATGGAATCATCGGCGTGCCGACTCCGGTATGCACGACGACAACGGTGCGAATCAGGTGGCAGGACATTTACGCCAAGATCGGTCTCGCGCATTCAATGAGGATCCGCCTCACAGAGCCAGGCACGATCGCCGTCGTCACCGGTTAGTGTCACCCGGGGAGGACCGAAGTTCTAATGGCTCAAGGCCACGCTGTGCTGACCAAGCCACCGCTGATCGGCGCCGACCAGTTGATGTGACAAAGCGGGCTCACCTGGAGAAATCCCCTTTACTTGACCCCGTGGAACAGGGACATGCTCAATTTGATGCCGAGCTTGACAAGGTGTTGGGCCTTGACGCCGATGGGGAAATAATCACTCATTTCTCCCCAGAGATCCTCGGCACACCACTCCCCGAAGGGCTTAAACTTCCACCAGTACCCGTCTACAACGGCACCAGGGATCCAGATAACTTCCTGAGCGCCTTCAAATACACCATGTTTAATTGAAACTGCACACCGCACCACTTGTGCAAGGTGTTCCCCGAATACCTTCAGGATAAAGTCAGACTTTGATTTGATTCCTTGCCTCGCGGCAGCATTACTTCCTTCCGGGACCTCGCCGAGCAGTTCTGGGCCCGTTTTCACACACGGGCCAAACCTATGGCCACTTTGGCCGATCTGATGAATCTCGAGCAACGAGACGGGGAGACTGTTTCTTAGTTTCTCGAACGCTTCACTGCGGAGAGCCTAAAGGTAGGCAGCCGATCTGATGATGTTATCATCACAGCTTTTATGAACGGTCTCCGAGCCGGACCACTTTACACCGAGCTCGCACAACACCCTCCAACCACTACTCGGGCTCTATTCGGCACTGTAAGTAAGTTTGCCAAAGCTGAAGAGCAAACCCGGTGCAAGAGGGAAAAATACACTACCAAGAAGCAGTTAGACAAAAGGCAAGCCGGGACTAGTACCCGGCCCAGTGCCTTTAGTCGTTTGGGCAAAGGCAGGTTGGAACCTCGCAGCGATCCCCCTCAATTCACATCCCTTACGCGATCAAGGACATAAATATTTTCTGTTCACAAAAATGATTTGCGACCATACCCACGGATGACTGCTCCGGTAGAGAAGCATAATCGGGAGAAGTGGTGTGCATATCATCACGATCATGCACACGACACCGAGGAATGTCACAAACTTTGTAAGAAAATCGAGGACTGTTTGAAACGAGGTTTTCTCCGACAATACATCGCTCGGACCGAGGACAGGTCTCAGCCAAACCAAAGTGGAGGTGCACAGCAAGGTCGGGGAGGTTACAATGGTAGAGGCCCAAAACAGAACAGACCCCAATGGCAAAACAACAGGTCGGGGTATAATAATTACCCAAGGCACGACCAGGGTAATCGTCAACAAAATCAACCACAACAACCTCAATTGTTGCCACCTCCGCCACCTCATGGAGGTCCCGGGGACAACCCACCGAATCATGTTGTCCACCGAATAATAAATGTGATCTATGGCGCCATGCCAACAGGGACTTCCCGAAGTCCCTTAAAGCCGAAGTGCGCAGGCCTCCTCCCGAGGAGCCACGTCACAAGCGCCTCCATAAATCTGAAACAGTGAGTTTTACCGAGGACGATCCCGTTCCCGAGCTCACCCCTCACACTGATGCCATTGTCATTGACATGGCCGTAGCCAATGTCACTATTAAGCGAGTTTTTGTCGACAACGGCGCTGCTGTAAGTGTCATATTCACTAACTGTTTCCAGAAGATGGGTATACCCCTCGAGCAGCTCCGGCCTGCTCCCGGGCCTCTACAGATCTTCACTCAGGGAGAGGTCCAACCTGAGGGAATTATTAACTTCCCTGTGTCGCTTGATACATATCTTGCGACAAGAACTATTTTTGTGGATTTTTATGTGGTATCTTCCTCGTCACCATACAACATGATCCTTGGTCGGGACTGGCTCACCCCAGCCAAGGCCATTTGTTCCACATATCATTTAACATTAAAGTTTCCTACGCCCCATGGAGAGGTTGCCATCCGTGGCAACCAGAGAATTTCCAAAGAGTGCATGTATGTTGCACTCAAGAAGACAACCAAGGCTCCTCTTAAGTCTCAATTTCAAATAGCTACTCCGGAACCCGCTCTAGGTGCTTCCGAGCCACTTGGAAATGACACCGCCAAAGTGCCCCTTGATCTTGCTAAGCCAGAGTACACTGTCAAAATAGGTGCAGTGGGCATGCCCTTGTTGCACAATGCCATCATCCAAACATTAAGGGCGTACCCCGAAGTCTTTGCTTGGTCTCCCCTAGATATGCCGGGAGTCTCTCCCGATCTCATCACTCACAAGCTAAACATTGACCCTAATGTGAAGCCAATACAACAGAAGCGACGGCAATTTGCTCCGGAGAGAAATGCAGCTATCCGAACTGAGGTTCAACAGCTCGTGGATGCCGACATCCTATTTGAAGTTCACTATCCATCCTGGCTCTCTAATCTAGTAATGGTGACAAAGTCCAGTGGGGCTTGGAGGATGTGTGTTGATTTTTCTAATCTCAACAAACACTGCCCAAAAGACTGCTATCCTTTACCGCCTATTGACCAAAAAGCCGAGGACATTACAGGGTATAAGGTGCTTTGCTTCTTGGATTTGTATAAGGGGTATCACCAAGTCCATATGGACCGTCGAGACACTATCAAAATAGCCTTCATCACTGATTTTGGGTGCTTCGCTTTCAAGAAAATGCCCTTCAGACTCAAAAATGCCGGAGCCACCTATCAGCGTCTTATGGACCACGTCTTCCGAGATTAGATAGGCCGCAATGTTGAGGTATATGTCGATGACCTCGTTATTAAGAGTCTTTCTCCTACATCATGTGTGAAGGAAATTGCCGAGACATTGAACACATTGTGGCGCTATAATCTTCGACTCAATCCGGCTAAGTGTACTTTCGGCGTCGAATCGCGAAAATTCCTTGGGTACATGGTATCTCAGTATGGCCTCCAGGCCAACCCAACAAAAATCAAGGATGTATTGGATCTTCAAACGCCGAAGACCGTGAAAGATGTCCAACGTCTGACTGGAGGCCTTGCCGCTCTTAATCGCTTTTTATCCAAAGTAGCGGAGCGCCAGCGTCCCTTTTTCAAAATTTTACGCCAGGCAAAGAAATTCGAGTGGACTTCGCAGTGCGACAAAGCCTTTGAAGCTCTGAAACAACATATCAGCCAGTTACCCACTATGTCAGCGCCTCTCCCCGGAGAGCCTCTCTATATATATTTGGCGTCCGCTGATGAAGCCATTAGTGCGGCCCTCGTCCGCGAGGACCATGGCAGTCAATAGCCCGTGTACTTTGTTAGTCGAGCCCTCCGAGGGGCAGAAACCCGCTACTCCGTGGCGGAAAAAACAGTTTTGACTCTAGTTATGGCGGCATGCAGCCTACGTCCCTACTTTCAGGGACATGCTATCCGGGTTCTCACCAATGAATCTATTCGCTAGATTCTTCTCAAGCCCGATGTATCGGGACGTTTGGCCAAGTGGGCAATTGAACTCGGGGAACATGATATACAATTTCTACCTCGCCGAGCCATCAAGGGTCAAGCTCTCGCGGATTTTCTGGTCGAGGTCCCATTCAATGACCCCGAGGTAGTCATACGTGCTGGGACTACACCCCAAACCGACCCTGAAGCCGAAGCCAACAAGTGGTATATATACGTAGACGGTGCTTTTGCTATTCGAGGCAGTGGAGCTGGGGTCCTTCTCATTGGTCCCAATGGCATCGAAGTCAAATATGTCCTGCGCTTTAAGTTTAAAGTGACAAACAACGAGGCTGAATATGAAGCCGTCATTACTGGCGTCCGGCTCGCTCAAACCTTCAGGGCTTCGCATATCCAACTATACACCGATTCTGAGGTGGTCTCAAGCCAGATCAAGGGCACATATGCGGCAAAAGATGATACATTGAAAAGTTATCTGGCTTTAACTCATAAAATTTTGTCAACTTTTACCTCGATTGATGTCCAGCAGATCCGCCGCGAAGAAAATACTAAGGTCGATACTCTTAGTAAAATGGCCTCCGCGGTCCCGTCAAATGTGTCTCCGGACATAATCGTCGAAGAAGCTACCCAGCCCTCAATTAATGAACAGGTGGTCTCTATGTTGACTGAGGCCGATCCCAATCGGCTGACTCCGATCCTCCAGTATCTCCAGAATGGCACCCTGCCCGAAGATAAATTGCTTGCTCGGCAGATACTTTTAAAAGCACCGAAGTATACGCTTCACGGCGGGGTCTTATACCGTCAGTCATACTTGCAGCCGAGCCTCCGATGTCTTGGCCCGGTCCAAGCCGACTATGTTCTTCGGGAATTTCATGAGGGAGCATGCGCAAATCACGTTGGGTCACGTACGTTGGCCAAGAAAGTGCTTCGGCGGGGATACTGCTGGCCCATCTTGTTCAATGATGCCCACAACTTGGTGTCGAAGTGTGACAAGTGTCAGCGGCACTCCCGAGTAAAGCACCTGCCGCAAACAGAACTCATCGGCATACAAAGCGCCTGGCCATTCATACAGTGGGGTATCGACATTGTAGGTCCGTTTCCTGTTGCTCCGGGGGGGACTTAGATTTCTTGTGGTCGCCGTGGACTATTTCACTAAATGGGTCGAAGCCGAGCTACTCACTGCCATTACTGGTCAGAATATTCTAAAATTTGTTTGGCGTAACATAATATGCCGATTTGGCATCCCAAGTACAATCGTATCCGACAACGGCAAACAGTTTGCCAATGATCCCTTTCGGTCCTGGTGCTAGGAGTTGCACATCAAGCAAGCTTTCACCTCGGTCGCTCATCCCCAAGCTAATGGCCAGGTCGAAGTCACAAACCGCACTCTTGTTGACGGCCTAAAGAAGCGATTGGATCAGGCCAAGAGTCTCTAGGCTGAGAATCTTACGCAAGTTCTATGGGCTTATCGCACAACACCACATTCCTCCACTGGGGAAACTCCTTACAGCCTAACCTACGGCTCCGAGGCTACATTCCTGCCGAGGTGGGAGTTCCGAGCCCCAGGCTTTTGCACCTTGATCCCAAAGCCAACGAGGAAGCACTCCGGACCAACCTTGACGAGCTTGAGCATCGACGCGAACAATCTTTCATCCATTAAGCTAAGTGTAAACATCGAACGGCTAGGTATCACAACAATCGAGTCTGAGGAACACAGTTCCAGGTGGGCGGCCTAGTGCTTCGGCTAAACACTGCCAGCAAAGCTGCCCCCGAGGGCAAATTGCACGCCACTTGGGAAGGGCCTTATCGCGTCACTACCGCTCACGCCTCCGGGAGCTATCAGTTAGAACATTTGGATTGCACACTGATGCCTCGCACTTGGCACGTCAACAATCTGCGGCGTTTCTATCTATAGTTTCCCATGTCAAGTACTTATTCTTACTTTTAATTTTCTGTACATACTTTTACTTCTACGCCGTGGTACTTTATTTTTTTTCAGATTACTCTTGTATTTTTTAATTGTTCCGACAATCACTATGAATAAAAGTTTTTACTACAAAGGCATACACTGCTTCTCTTTTCCGCCGCGGGGACGCCCCGGCCTAAACTACACGAATATTTATTGCGTCAATCGTTAATTGTCTCCGGACACATTGGTCTCTCGCCTGATCCTTCCGGAGAGACCATAAACTTTGTCCCCGGACATGAATCCCCTCTCGCCTGATTCATCCGGAGAGGTTATCAACTTTGTCACCGTACAAACGTTGACTCCCGCCTGATCCGTCCGGGGAGATTTTATGCCTTGTTTCCGAACAAGGGCTTATCTACATCCTGTACTCCCGAGTGCTAGCTAATACATTACTTGCATCACATCGTATTAATACAATTTAAAGGAGCATCGCATCATGCTACACATACATCACTATTCTATTATTTGCAAAAAAAAAAACTTGTTACATACATGATCATTTTTTCAAAATACATTTTATATACAAAAATCCATTACATTTATAAAACAACATGGATACTTATCACTTCTTAGCCAATACCCAGCACTTGGGCGCTGAGGCCCGCCTCGAGAGCTCCTCCGCGTCCTTCGGGATCTGGAAATACCTCTCGATTGGACCCCGGTCCCCTCACTCCTTCGAACTCCTCGCCATCGGGGACTCGATTGCCGAGCTGGCCCGGGAGAGTGAGCCCATCCCACAGGGTCCCACTCTGCGGGGGTCATCACTTCAATCTCCTCGGCAAGTCTTTGGACTTCCTCCTCTGCGACTACTGCCGGGCTCGGCTCTCGGATTACAACTCTGGTTGATTTTTTCACCGAGCCCTTTGGCCTCCTCCGAGGAGCTTTCGAGGAGTTCCCCTAGCTAGAGCTGGCAATATTCTCCTCCGCAGCACGCCGCCACCTTCTACGACCTTTTACGTCCTCGTACATGCTGAGAAGTATCTCTAGCACTTCCCGCTTCCTAACCAGCTCGGCGGAGTCAGTGTGTCCGGCCTCTATCAGTACTGCTATTTCCTTCTGAATTTCAGCAGTTCGCTCCTCGATCTCCTCGAAGGTTAATAGGCCGAACTCCGACAAGATCCGCTCGTACTCCCTTTGATGGACAAGGAGTCGCTCCACCTCAGCGCATTTTGATAAGTACTTCAGCTGGTGATCCAAGGCTTTTTCTGCAGCCTCTGTTCTTGCCTTTTCGGCCTCGGTTGCCCTCTTCTCAGCAGCGGCAAGTTTTCTCTCCAGCTGGGGCACAACATGCTTCTGCAAGTTGTCCCTTTCGCCCCGAAGCCAGTCCAAGGAGCGCATCAGCTGCTTTATTACGTTGTGCAAGTCCTCGGTGCTTTCCTGTTATCAGCAACACATCAATACTATACATGATAGAGTCACGCTCACTCAAATTAAATCAACAGTGTTGTTCAAATCTTTTCAACATTTTACAATCAGAGTTCCAGAATACAAACGTTGAATCCCAAATACATCAGCAACAAGAAAATACATCTGGTTTCCTATCTACACCATTACAGTTTATTTAAAAATGGGGGGAACTGATCTCCCCCAGCTCGGACCCTTCCGCTGCGGCTGCCTTCTCTCCCTCCTCGGGCACTGCTTGGCTATCACCAGCGCTCTCCTCCTGCTCTTCTGCTGCAGGCTCCATCCTCAGGGGGGAGGGGGGGAGAGGGCCGTGATCGCGGCTCCGGCGTGAATTCCCCCTTTCTGAAGGCCATGAACTCTTGGTCCTGGTCGGCGTCACAGCTGGCGATCTCTTCGGCAGTCAGTACCCTGCCTTTTTCCGCCAACGCCTTCACCAGGTGCCACTCCGGCACCTGAGCTAGCGCCTGATAATACGCATCCTCCACGGCCCCGACGAAGTCATAGTCATATCCGAATTCTGGACGATAAACGTCCACATCCGGATAGACATCTTTTATCTTCTCCAGCAGCGTGGAACGGGTTGTAGTGTCGTCGATGGACACGAACCTCATTTGGTAATCGAGGAACGTGCTCGTCTGGTGGAGTTTCTCGGCAAAAGTGCTCAGCAGGGCACCTTGGCCCTGGATTGCAGCGACCTTTTTACCCTTTAGCTCGGCGCGGAGCTCCGCCACCTCACCACGGAGCAATCTCGCCTCCGCCTCCACCCCCCGTAGCCGTGCAACCTCTTTCTCCACCTCGGCGGCTCTTTTTCGAGCCTCAGCCAGGTCATGCGTCAACCTGCCATTCCGGGACCGGAGCTCCCATAGCACCACAGCCAGCTCCTCCTTGGCCTCCCTCTCACTCCTCCGCCCAAGGTCCATTATCCCCCGAGCTAGGCGCAGTAGCTCCTCGGCCTCGGGCCCTTCGAGGCCCAGAACGCTTATTTGCCCCTGCCACCAAATAAGCTGTTAGAAAGTTACAGTTTATTACATGACGCATATTATTAACTATACCTCGGGGGCTGTTCCCGTACGAATCCTCTTTGCCTCCGCAGGAGGCATCGATGATGGCTCCGGCCTCTTCCTCGACCGCGGTGTCAGGTCGGTCACCATCACATCTTCCTCGGTCCCCTGCGACCGCCTTTGACTCGGAGACCCCACCGCTCCTGGCGCCACCTCAGTAGTTGTCCCCTTCTTTTTTAACGCCGGTGGCATTGAGGGGCTCCCCGCCGTCTCTTTCCCGAAGCGTCCCACTGCAAGCACAACACACAATTATCACTCTTACCATATGTAACAGATCGCATAAACAAATAGTGGCCCTACCCTCCTTAGATGCCCCGGTAGACGACCCCTGGCCCCGGGATGGGTTCTCCTCTGGTCCTCCCAAATAGTAGAGGCTCAACCCTGCCTCCTCCAGCTCCTCCTCCGAACAGAGCTGTTTAAACACGCCCACAGTGCGGAAATCCTCTACTGACTCCGGCTCCACCACCGGGGCACTGTCCACAACCTCCCCCTTCCTCCACCTCGGGAGGGTTACACCCACCTTCACAAATACAAACTTTTCCTTCCAACCCTCTACCTTACTAGGGTTTTTAACCTTAAAACCACCCCGGGGCCTTGGGCTAAACGAATACCACCCCTTAGCCATCCCAAAGGCTTTGAGTTGAAAGAAAAACCTAAATATATCTACATCGGGCTCTACCCCGGCCCTCTTACACACTACCAGGAATCCCACCACCTGCCTCACGGCATTGGGCGCCAGCTGGCATATTGCAATGCCGTAAAACCTCAACAGCTACACCACGAACTCCCACAGCAGGAACCTAAGCCCCACCTTCAAATGGTCTATATACACCGCTACAAACCCCTTGGGTGGACAACAGGCTCGATCACTGGGCTCCGGCAAAATATATTCTAAGTTAAACGGAAAATAAAACGACGGTATCATTGCTTCTACTTGCACCTGCGACATTCGCGGTGCCACCGCGGCAACCTCAAAGTCCTTCTCACAACAGTCGCTAAAATCTATTGCTCGGGATGCGGTTTCCATACCGTCCGCCCTATACACTGTTCTAATTTCCCTTCTCTCAGGGACTATGAAATGCAATGGCTCTGCGTCTAAGGGACTTTCCAATGTCCCCACTTCCCTAATCGAAGACGAAGATGAAGAGGAAGACATACTTACTTGTTTCGAATTGTATGTGGATCAGGAATTTGCAAGGTGAATCTCTTTTTCTCCCGCTCTTTGGCTGTCGCAAATTGCAAATGAAAGTGATGGAAACTTCCTGTACACGCTTTATTTATATAATCAAGAATTAACGGCCTTGATCGTGCCATTTCGCATTCAACAGTTTTGATGCATGCGTGTTTGTCACGCGCTTCACAGTTACCTAGGGGCGTGGGGAACACGCGTCTTAGGATTTGAATCAACGTCACTTCAATTCCAGTTGGCTATTTCACCTCGGGTGAGCTTTATTCCAACTCCGGTTGACTGCTTCACCTCGGGTGAGCTTAATTCCAACTCTGGTTGACTGCTTCACCTCGGGTGAGCTTTATTCCAACTCTGGCTAATAGCTTCACCCCGGCTGAGCTTTATCTTAATTCCAGTTGACTGTTTCACCTCGAGTGAGCCTCATTTCAACTCCGATCATCTACTTCGCCACGAACAACTGTCCTCTCAGCTCTGGCTGCCTATCACACTTCGGCGTTGCATATCTCCACTCTTGTTCATTTCCTTTGAGTATTCCTGCCCGCTCCCGAGTGCTACTGCCACCCCGGGGGTCCTTCAGTTCAAACTACGATTCCGATACAGCTTCGCCTACAGCGATTACACCTCGGCCCGCAGACGCATCTTTTAAACCTAAGCTCCTACCTCGCTCCAGCTGGTTGGGGGGGGGGGCATCTGATAGGTATGGCCCAATCTCCTCAGGTCGGTCCAGCCCGCCAGACGGATCAATTGGACCCAAGAGCGCAAGCCCAACGCAGCCAAGCCCATATGCGGCGTCTTTGGGAAGTTGGGAAAAGATCCCCATGACCTTTTCCAACGGCCATGCAGATATGATTGGTGGATTTGTAGGGATTTTATTAGGGTTGTTATTGCTTAGTATAAATAGGAGAATTGTTGTTCAGTTTAGGATTCCGATTCTGAATTCAAGAATTATTACTTGTAAGATTATACTCCGGTATTCGAAGAAAGAGAGTGAAACATCCCTGAAGGTTATTGCCTTCGTCCGTGGACGTAAATCACCGGATCGAACCACGTAAATTCCTGCGTTACTTATATTCTTGCATATTCAATAGTTTCGGTTAAATATTTGGATTGTGATTCGTTTGATATCCGGGTCACGGTATTATCACATAGCCATTCGACTTTCTTTGGATACAAAACCTTTCACCTGTGACATATACACAGTGCCTTCGATTTCTCGATTGAGGAATGCGGTTATGACATCCATTTGCCAAATGTCAAAGTTATAGTATGCAACTACTGCAAGTAATATCCTAATGGACTTGATCTTAACAACTGGCGAAAAAGTTTCATCGACTATAACCCTATGCCACCAACCTAGCCTTGTAGGTTTGTACCTTGCCACCTGCATCTCTTCTTCTTGAAGATCCATATGCAGCCTATGGGACGAGCCCCATCTGGGAGATCAACTAATTCCAAACTAAATTGAGGTACATCAAGTCCATTTCAGATGTTAAGGCAGCCAGCCACATCTTTGAATCCGTGCCCGACACCGCTTCGATATAGGTCTTAGGTTCACCGTTTTCTGAAACAACTTCATTATGTTGGTTCTCAACCCATAGATTTAGTTTTTCAGGTGCACGATGATTCCTTTGAGGCATATTGAGTTGGTTTTGCGTTGGTTCATGCGGTTTATTCTGATCATGAGTTGGTTTTCAACATTTTGGGATATTCTTAAGAATTTCACTATGATTCTCTTGAGGTGGGACTGATGCAATATCTTGTCTTTGATGCATCTTATTGTCTTGAGGTGACCCTCTAAGAATTGTTTTCCCACCCAATAGATCATCAATAACTCCCACTGAGTTCTTGTTCACTCCTTTGGACAATACATCATCCTTTATGTTATCGTGCGGGTTTGATACAATATTTTGTTTTGATGCATCTCATTGTCTTGAGGTGACCCTCCAAGAGTTATTTCCCCTCCCAATAGATCATCAAAACTCCCACTGAGTTCTTGTCCACTCCTTTGGTCAAGACCTCATCCTCTATGTTATTTTGTGGTTCTCGAATCTTTACAAGATCTACCTTGTTGTGACCTTGTTCCTCGAAGATATAAATATCTTTAAGAAATGCCACATTCTTGGAAACTATCACCTTGTGATCTCCAGGATAGTAGAATTCATATCCTTAGTTTCCTGAGGATATCCACAAAATAGCATTTCTCACTTTTAGTCTCCAATTTATCAGTCGTCATTTTCTTAACAAAAACAGGACAACCCCAGGTCCGCATATGGTTAAGACTCGACTTCTTGCCACACCATAACTTATATGGTGTTTGCGTGACCGATTTACGAGGAACTCTATTCAGAATATAACCAGCGGTTAGTAAGGCATAACCCTAAAGGAATAAGGGGAGACTTGTGAAACTCATCATGGATCGAACCATATCCAATAAAGTTCGATTTCTCCTTTCAGATACTCCATTCATCTGTCGTGTACCCGGAGGTGTCCAGTCTGACTGGTTTTCATGTGATTTCAAGTAATCAAGAAAATCTCGGCTTAAGTATTCTCCTCCTCGATCTGATCGGAGAGTCTTAATACTTTTCCAAAGTTGTTTCTCAACTTCTAACTTAAACTCCTTAAATTTCTCGAAGGCCTCAGATTTATGTTTCATGAGATACAAATATCCATACCTTGAAAAATCATTAGTGAAAGTTATGAAGTACGAATATTCACCTCTTGCTTAAGTTGGAACGGTCCGCACATTTCTGTGTGGATCAACTCAAGAACAACCTTGGCACGTAACCCTTTCCCCAGAAAATGGTTAACTTGTTATCTTTCCTTTGAGACAAGATTCGCAAGCACCATATGATTTGAAATAAAATGATGTGAGATAGTCCAACTTTCTCAATCTTGCTATTCTTTTCTTATTGATATGACCAAGTCTACAATGCCATAGGTAGGGTTTATTATCCGTATTACTTAGCTTAGGTCGTTTATTCTTGTACATTGAGAATATTTTATTCACATTCAAGCATATATATTCCATTCAAAAGAAAGACACTTCCTTAAAACAATCCATTAAGCGAACCAAGCATCTATTGTTTGCAAAATAGAAGGAAAAAGTCATAAATGTCTAATATTCGAATGGAAATAATATTCTTTAAAAACTAAAGAACAAAATAAAAATTATATAAATCTAATTTATATCCCGAAGGAATATCTAATCTAGACTAATTTCAATGTACAAAAAAAAACTATCTAAGCTCTCATCCAATGCACCATGTGCTTTGAACTTCGGGCAGTCTCTCTTCCAGTGCCCCTTCTCATTGCAGAATAGGCCCTCATCCTTTGGTATTCTCGGCTTCTTCTGAACCCCTCCACTCTTAGGCTTCAAGGCCGCATCTTTAGATGCTTTTCCCCCTTTCTTCTGTTTATTCTTCTACTTGGAAGAATTTGCAGAAGAGCTCACCATGAGCAAAGAGTTGCCTCTAGAAGTAAATGATTCATAGGTCTTGAGCAAGTTGTGAAGCTCTGACAGTATTGCCTTCGTGTTGCTCATGTTGAAATTTACTATGAAATTTTCAAATGAACTTGGAAGAGACTGCAAAATCAGATTTATTGAGACACTTGAGGGTAGCTTCGTTCCAATCGATTCCAACCTCTCAATCAATCCGATCATCTTCAGTATATGTTCAGAAACATTGCCCCCATCATGAAGTTTACATTTGAAGAGATCTCTGAGTATCTCATACTCCATGGTCTAAGCTTTTGAAGCGTACAGACTCTCCAAGTGTTTCAGCATCTCATAAGGGAACATACTCTAATGTTGCCTATGCAGTTCAATACTCATAGAGGACAACATTAAGCATTGAGCCGATGTGACATCCTCAATATGTTTCTTATGAGTTTCTTCGTCAAACGTAGCGTACTCAAAAGAATTCTTGTCAGGGATGACACTGATTGGTTTGTCCAAGATATACTCAATCTTGTCTAGCCTTAGCACCAAGCGCAAACAATGGAGCCAATCCGTAAAGTTTGACCCAGCTAACTTGTTTGTTTCCATCAAACATTTATAAGCCAAAACGACATTTTATCTGACGAGAAAATAATAAAATAGAAAAATAAATCAGAATAAAGTAAACAAGGATCACATTCATATCACTAATCAAAACAAGAATTTATTGTAATGATTAGCTCCCACTAATTTTAACATATTTTGCGCCCCTAAACACAAAATACGGATTTATAATAAATAAATCTTAGTTGTTCAAGATCCAAGTCCATATTATTGCTTTGGCTAATGACTGCAATAATATCACTCAGTAGGCCTCCAAGCCAATTGTAACAATAATTTTGCAATTCCTGGTTAATTAATCCAATTAATTTTGCGTCCTTAAACTATTTTGGTCGCTTTGGCGTCACAAAATAATTTAAGCAAGTCAGATCCATCACATGATGTCAACCATGCATCTATGAATGAGCCCAAGTCTTGTCGATTTAGAGTAAACACTTTGATGTAAAACTCGTGGTCGAAAAGATTATGAATCTCAAACAATTATGATGGACGACACATTTTGTTCTAAACAAGACTTGGTTTATAGTGGAGTATTGTTATGTGATACTAATTGTTTAAATTTAATATCTAATATTAAATTATAACACAATTACTGGGTGTCGCCTACCCAGGCATAAGAAATGCGGACCACACATATTGGACGCCGTCTACACATACATAATTACACGGACTACATGTATTGACCGCCGCCTACCCAAACATAATGCGAACTTAACTACCATAGTAAATGGAATAAGCATAAAGCCAAATAATTGCTTATCACATAAGATATCAAATAAAAGCTCAATGAATCAAATTATCAACCCAATTAAAATTTTATTCTTTAATTAAATGTGGATTAAAATTATATATATTAATTCTAAATTAATATATATATATATATATATATATATACATTTAATATTAATTCTAAATTAATATAAATATATAAGTCTAGTATTATTCTTTCAAAATTAATAATACTATCAAAATATATTAATCTAATTAATAAATTGATATTAATCGATTAGATTAATATATTAATTCCAAATTAATACAAGTATACCTATAATGTTAACTCGAAATTAACATAAATGTATAAGTCTATTATTATTATTTCAAAACAATAATAATAAGATTTATTAATCTAATTAACAAATTAATATTCTAATTGGAATTTACGAATTAATCTAATTAATAATCTATATATATTTATATATATATATATATATATATATATATATATATAATATAAATTAATATACATTTAATGTTAATTCAAAATTAACATAAATATATAAGTATAATAGATTGATATATTAATTCCAAATTAATATATATACACAATGTTAATTATTATTATTATTATTATTATTATTATTATTATTATTATTATTATTATTATTATTATTATTATTATTATTATTATTATTATTATTCAAAACAATAATAATAAATTAAAATATATCAATCTAATTAATGACTCTTTTTTTTTTTTTTTTTTTAAATCTGAATAATATCAGTCCATTATTTTCAAACAGGCCCAATATCAATTAAAATTAACAGGTCCAATAAATGTTGTGGCCCAGCCCAATTTACTGATCCAGCCCAGATTAATAAGCAAGTCTGGCCTTTTTAAATGGGCAGCCTAAATGGCCCAGCATTAGAACTGGCCCAGCACAAGAACGGGCCCAGCCCCAAAGCCCAATCCAGAACCTATCCATCTGTCCAAACCCTAGCCATTGCCACCAGCCGCCGCCGCCTCATCGAGCTTGCGACGGGGACCCCGGAATCGCGGAACAAAAGTGCAGTAGCGACAAAGATTCACGCCGTGATCGCCGCCGTCCAGCAGCATTAGGGCCGCCGCGCAACAGTACACCACGACAGCAGAGCCGCCGGCGTCGTCAACAGCACGCAGCAGAGAACCTGCCGCCACCGCCATCTTTTAGTCGCGCCGGATTTGCTGAACCTCGCCGCCGCCAACCACCGTCGCCGTGCAAAACAGCAGACGGCAGTCACGCAACAGACTTAGGTACTGCAGGGCTTCGTCGGAACACACTGCAGTAGCAGCAGCAGTAGCGGCGAACGCCGCCACCTCCGGGCTAGCAAAACCACTTCGCTGGACTCCGCCTCGCACAGAAGCGGCCGCCGCCACTCGAGGATCGCTCAACAGCAGCGTAGTAGCGGCGAACGCCGCCGCCGACGGGCAGTCTTGTGCGAGTAGTTTTGTTTCGAAAATGATGGTTCTGTAACTTGTTCCATAGTTACAGTTTGCCCACTTAAAAATTGTGTTGCAACTACTTTCAAAAGTGAATTGCAAAATCAATTACAAAACAACAGGCATAATTTTATTTTATAAAATTTTAATCTATAATTAATCTGAATTGTAATCAATTATAAATCGAGCCCCAGGCTCTGATACCACTATTAGTAATTTTCGACTATATCTAATGTACGTAGCAGAATAAATAGTCGAGAATTATGATCGTGATTTATAACTGAATTAAACGTTGAACATTGATTACATTAAAGTTGGAATAACTTACTTGTGCATAATTAATCGGACAGATTTGAGCGATTGATTCACCACTTCAGGTATCCACGCGTACGCTGTCCACTGCAGGAACTATCCTCGGTACAGTCGTTCAATAAGTAATCGCTAGGAAATCCCTTATTGAACCCTTTGATGTTTCTTATTGACAAGATTAATTGTCCCTACAATAGGGAATATATATATATATATATATATATATATATATATATATATATATATATATATACACCCTAGGTATATGGGCCTAATATTCTGGCCTGTTTTAATTAATTAATCTGTATAACTTATTAATTAATTAAAGTCCATATCCTAATCTAGTCCATTACTTTTAAAATGCAGTGGAAGTGTTTCTTCCACCAGATTCTAATCTACACGTTGTGATACCCGCGATCAAGACTCGGCCACTCGAACTCTGTGTATTTTCTACAATCCAATTTGATGCGTGTCTTTGTAAAGTGCAGTGTACTATATATGTGAGAGAGAGTTTACTTCTTCCAGTATTTCGTATATTAAATGAATAAAGTGGGGAAGTTATTTGACATGTATAGACTCGTATGGATAAAGGGAGAACATGTTCCCATTTTTCCTCTCATGTAACTGCTTGCTCCCTCCCGCTCATCTACATCATGATATAATTAGCTCTCCCAAATTATATCTAGGTACACTCCAATAGGCCCACCCCATGGCAGTCCATTAATTAATAACCAATTCAATAATAATTAGTATTGATTAAGCTCAACCAACTCTCAGTTGCACATGTGGGCGAGACCTTGACTTAAGTATGCACCATACACTGTAAGTATATATTAGCAAATGGATTGTGGGATCCACGAGCATATGAGTTGCACATGGTATAAAATTGGTTAAGGCTATATAGCAGCTCAATCGACTTACCAAGAGATATTTTTTACTCGCAATGTGAACTTGTCGCAAAGTCGCTCCAATCACTAGGATTAGAACGACATTCTCAAATCGCAAGCGTACGACTTATGAAAGAGGTAGTATAAGAATGTCAGATCACATAGAGGATACTTTCGACAAGTATACTTAAGGTTTATCGATTGATTAAGTTAAGCAAATTAGAAATGTAGAGATTGATTAATTACTAAGCAAACATCAATTAAATAACAAAATAACAAAAGGAACTCTAGAACTAGAAGTTGGTTTCTAGGGCATTGATTTCACCTTAAACTTAGGATTGTGATATTGCAACTACTAAGTAATCTATCGGTTGTGGTGGAAGGTCATGTTACCAAATAAGAAGTCCAAGTGGACAAACAAGAGGGATTAATAAATCAACTAATTACTCAACAGTTTACCTTAATCCCAATTAGTAAAGATCGGTAATGGAATTACTAAGCCAAGGCAAACAAATCAATTAAGCAATCCAATTAATCCACTAATCCCCGCCCCAATTAAACTTTGCCTAAGGAATGAGGTTTTATGACATCCGTCGAGATTGACATATGTGATTCAGGTCTCTCATCATCTCCCATGGGCGCATCGGAGAGAACTAATATATCTAGGTTAGCTATGTTTACGATAAAACCTATACACACCCACAATGTCAATTCCAACAACAAATTTCCCATAAATTAAAGTAACCAACTAGAAACATAACCCTCGGGTTGGGTTACTCCCTACCCTATAAACTGCAAAATCACTTCTCACAAGTTATAAATAACATATCAACCATCAATAAATGCAAATACCCAGGCCTTAAATATAAGAGGAAGATGAGAGTAATAAATACAACCAAAGAAATAAATAAGAGAGAAAAAATTCTTTGTCTCTGCAATAAATGTAGATGATCTCTTCAATTTCTGGTTGTGGTAATCTTTTACCAATTAAATTGGCAAAAGCCCCAGATTCTTCAAAGTCTCAAGAACTCTAGGTGGTATTGTTGTGGATAGAATGAAGAACCATAATTATATTCTAGAGAGAGGAGGGGAGAGAGAAATCCTAGAGAGAGAGTAAATAGAAATGTAAATCTTACAAATTAAAATGTTACTAGAAATTGGGAGTGATGAGACTCTAATATGGGAGACATATTTCCACTACTCACCCTTTGAAAATCTGCAAGAATTCACCCTTATTAAGGGTATAAGGGTCAAATTACAACTTGAGCTTGCTTGGCCTTCATAAGTATTGAGCTGGACCCTTGATGCGACGACCGACCGTGCGAATCGGCGACGGATACCGAACCCAAGAAGGCTGGTACCGCCGTCGACAAAAGCCTGCTAGACTCCCGGCCAGAGCTGATATCGGGGTAGGTACCAGAGGTATGCTGGCCGGTGCCTCCACGGGCAAATCACCAAAATGCCCTACATTAACGTTGGGCGTGCAACGTGCTCCCATCGTGCGCCATGATCTTTCATCATTTTTTCAGAGCTCTTCCTTTTATTTTTTCGGCTTGACTTCTTCACAACTTCTTTTTGTGACTTGACGAACTTCAAGTCAAGTCTAACATGAGCCTAAGAGAGACCCATTTAGGACTCGATTTATGGATCGGAGTGAGAAAATATGTGCAATCGAACTTCTTGATCTTTTGGATTTTTCTAACCTTCAAAGTATGACTCAAAAACACCCAAAAAATGCATCAAATCATATCAAAAAGAAAATTCAACCCAAAAATCCACTTAAACACGAATTTGCACTTAAACATAATAAACACTCGCATTTCTTAATCAAATATGGACGTAGATAATGCAAGAAAAATGAGTATTTCGACGTTCATCACAATGTACTCCAGATAACTTTCTATCAACCCAAGTCAATATCGGTATAAATATATAAGGCAATGTGTACGTAAAAGATAATATTTAATTCAACCAACGCATTTTAACTATTCTTCAGCTGCTTTCCTAAACATATACCCCCCAATCGTATTTTTTGTGGTTATTGGTATAATGACAAAGTAACAACACTAAGAAAAATATTCATGATCTAGCGAAAAGTCTTGAGGGTATCATTGAGGCACCATAACCTCTCTGTCCTGTACTCAATGAGTAAACATGATTTGTTTCCCATTACCTTTAGTGATCACATGAATACACATAGTATGAAACATGTGCTATGATACTCTTTTCTTCTCATAAAAGCGTATGACTTCAAATTATAATATCGTACAACCATAGTCCAAGTGTACTTATGAAGAGACATTCTTCCCAGCGATGAGGTTTACCTCTATCTGTCTCATTTTAGCTATTGTTATCCACCTCGATTTGGAATTGTTCCAAATAGATGTAAAGACATCATTTTTTAATAGAGAACTGGGTGATGAGATCTACATGGATCAACCTAAAGATTTTCAGGAAAAAGGACAAGAGCGCAAAGTTTGCACTTAAAGTGTTCCATTTATGGATTGAAACAATAATCCAGACAGTGGTACCTACGACTTCATCAAGCCATCACCTTGATAGACTTTACGATTGTTGAGGAAGACCATTGTGTATATGTCAAAAAGGATGAGAGAAAATTCACAATTCTCTCATTGTATGTGGATGACATTTGACTTGTTGGTAATGATACGGAGATGATTGTCGCAACTCAGCAGAGATTGTCCTCTACTTTTGAGATGAAAGACATGGGAGAAGCAGAATACATACATACTTGGTGTTAAGATACACCAAGATCGCTTAAAGAAACTCTTAAGCTTGTCTCAAGAGACTTACATTGAGAGGGTTCTGGAGCGATTCCATATGCATAATGGTAAACCTGTGAACATGCCTATGAAAAAGAATTGTGTTCTTAGCAGAGATTATGCCCAACAACAGATGAAGAAAAAGAAAGCATGACTAAATTGCCTTATGCAAGCGCTGTAACAACTAGACTATTGCTTTGTAGTTGGGATGGTGAGTTGATAATCCCGGTCACGCTCATTAAGCTGCTACCGCATTGTCGGATGCAGTCAAATTAATTATTAATTCCTAACTATTCCTTTTCTATATAGTAGACAGGGTAAGTCAGGGTCGATCCCACAGAGAACAGGGAAACTAATCGTATTATTGTATTAAACCAAATTATGCAAATAATTGTAATAATATATAATAATATATAATATATTTTGGGGGAAGTTGTTTTGAGTTAATTAACTAGAGTAAATAACATTAAACTAGCAAACCAAAGATGAATTCAAATATGATAAAAGGTATTCTCCTCTAGTCCGAATTATTCTTGTAATTAATGAAAATGCATGACAAACTAGTTCTGAAACTCCTATCCCAAGAATTAGCAAGTACGCTCTGCTAATCTTGTTACCCATTAGGTGTAATTAATTACAAGTTAGCTCTGTAATTAATCTATCTAATTAGATAATCCTAGAATACGATCTCTAATACACCATTAATCAAACACATAAAGTTTTAGGGCAACGAAACAGGTACGGTGTTGTACTCGCAAGCTCGGTACAAGTGACCTCGATTTATCTTATCCTAGCAAATAAATTCACTATTGGCTATTGTTAGACATAAGTTCATAACAATTACGGATTATGAATTACAACCTAGCAGCAATTATATGTCTAATACTCGGGTGATCAATCCAAATAAACCACAAATAAAAAATAAATTCAAATAACATAAATAATCTCAGAACATAATTATATCAAACAATTACCGTAAGAATTACAAAAACATCGTTCTAGGGTTCAACTTAGTTAAAGACGAAAATATCTTCGAGCAAATCCTTCCTTAAAATGAATTGAGTCTCGGCCGAGAATGACTGGCTCGGCCTAGCGTTATGTACCAAATTCATAACCGAGAATGAGTGTCTCGACTGAGCCAATTCCACAGCCAAAATATGGCGTCCACTGCTCCTTTGTCTCGGCCGAGCTCCTTTTACTTAGGCTTGACTCGATTTTTGCTTCGTTTTTGGACTTGCGAGACTTGTTTTCTACTTTCATCCTTAGTCGAGTTCGACTTTTTGGTACAGTTTTACCCAAATAGCTTCAAAATAAGTCACAAATCAAATTGTCCAATAATGCAAATATGAACAATAC
The DNA here is from genome assembly GCA_958295605.1 of Ajuga chamaepitys. Lineage (NCBI taxonomy): Eukaryota > Viridiplantae > Streptophyta > Magnoliopsida > Lamiales > Lamiaceae > Ajuga > Ajuga chamaepitys. Next base: position 21,778,986 of record OY282500.1, read on the forward strand.
GCGGTCAATTACGCATGCAAATGCCACTAAATAAACACTTGTCGACCTATTATGCATGCATAAATATGTGTACCAGCTGCAATCAAGAGGGTACCCAGATATTTAAAAGGACAAGTTATTTATCTTTATGCTATAACGGTGACAGTCTAAAGCTACTTGGTTACAACGGTGCTAATGGATCTGCGGATAGAGATGAACGCAAATCCACATCGGGACATGCATTCTTATTGGGCGACACAGCTATCACTTGGTGTAGCAAGAAACAATCTTGTATATCATTATCTTACACGCTTGTAATAAATAAAGTGATGTAACTATGAATTTTGGGATTAACTTGAAAATCCTTATCAAACACACATTTTGATTAGTGCGTGAAGTGTGTGTGATGCGTGTGAAACAAGTGTGTAGTGTGTGTCAAATACATGTATGCGAAATTTAAGAGTAGCTATCAGATGTCAAAAATTGAGATAAATTAGAGAAACTTTTTTGTGTTTTTTTAAGTCTTACGCTCTAATAACTTATTTTACTTATTTAACATCTTATTTTAATAAATATATTTTGAAAATCTTTTACCTCTTAAATATTTTAAGGATATATAAATTGAGTCAAACATCCTCAACATTTTTCCACTTTGGTTGATGTGTATACTCATGAATTACTTAAAAAAAACCTTTTTCCGCTTTTCTACTCTTTTTTTGTCAATCTCCCACCACCTTGCCTATTATAACATTCCCTTCCCCTTTCCCTTTCCGTTCTCACTCTTCTTACACTTACACCATCACCGCCTTGTACCTTGCCGACACCTACTTGTACCTTAATGGCGTCGCCTGAATCTCCCCTTGTGCAGGACTCCAATTCGGAGCTCGACCGATCCTTAACCACTCTGGAAAACTTCTTCGGCCTTCTCGGCTTCTGTCAGCATACTTTCCTCCGCGCTTCACTCTCCTGGCTCGCTTTCTTCTTCTTTGCTGTGGCACTGCCGGTCTTTTCAATCGAGTTCTCTAGGTGTTTTGGATGCGAGAAGTTCGAGATTGAGACCTTCGAGCTTGAAATTCTCATCTCGCGGGCGCTGGTCGCCGCCGTTTCTCTTCTCTGCGTGTCCAGGAATCTCCGCAAATATGGCATCAGGAAGGCACTCTTTGTCGATCGATGCCATGGCCACATGACTCAGTTCAGAAAACAATATATTCAGAAGATCCGCGTAAGAATTTATCTGCTCCTGTTGAGAGTTCTCGTTTGAGGCAGTAGGTTAATATTGCTAGAAATTAATTTCGAGAAATATGACTTACTATTTGTGATTTGCTGAAGCGAAGCATAAAAAGCTTCGACTGTCATAAGTTGTTAATGATCTCTATCATGAATGCTGAGGTTTTTCACCTAAAATCATATAGAAGAGATGTACTTTGAATCCCTGGGACGTTTCTTTGCTGTAGATTTATGTCTTTGTTGTAGTATTGCATTCACATTTTTCTGTTTGTAATGATAGCTTAATCAATTTTTAATGTTCATTAGGTCTTTTACTGCTTGCTGGCTTCATGGTTTGGCGTTTGCTTTCTGTTGAAAACGGCACGTGAGGTTGCTCGTTTGGTGTATCTGCCCCATGGTACGTGGTGGTGGTCTCTTATCTTGTTTTTCGCGTGTTTGTTGTCTTGGTCGTATTCAACGTTGGTATTTTTATCTGGATGTGCTTTATTCAACTTGGTTGGGAACTTGCAAATCATACACTTTGAAAACTATGGGCAAGTACTGGAAAGAGATTTGGATGTGTCTGTTTACATCGAGGAGCACATGAGGCTGACCTTTGACTTATCAAAAATAAGTCACAGGTTTCGAATCTTTCTTCTTTTCGAGTTCTTCATTGTCACAGCTAGTCAATTTGTGACATTATTGCAGACAACAGAGAACCAGGGTATCATCAACCTTATCAATGGAGGGGACTTTGCTGTGAGTATCTTAGTATTTACTTTGTTCAGTGGATTTGCTGTTTAATGTAATTCTGATGAGCTTATTTGCCTACACCAAGATCATACAGGCATAATACATATCCAGTCATTGCATTCAAATTGAACGTATTGACTGATTGGTTTGTTATTTCTACTATACACAGCTGCTATCCATTGTTCAGCTAGTTGGGGTAGTTCTCTGTCTTACTGCGGCAGCTAAGATATCACATAGAGCCCAGAGTCTTGGTGCAATCGCTAGCAGATGGCATGCATTAGTTACATGTAATTCTAATGATGTTTCGGGGTCCGGAATTCTAGACAATGGTGGAAATACTGAATTCCGTCCTCCTTCCAGTTCATTAACTGTAAATTATTCAGAAAGTGATTTGGAGTCTTCGGATTACATGCCTCTGCCCACAAATGCTCAACTGACCTCTTCTATGTCGTCATATCAGAGGAGGCAAGCCTTCGGTATGTATTTTATCTCTTGGACTTTGAAGAATTACTGCAATTTTCTTCCAGTTGTAAGATCTCATTTTCATGTACAATCAGGCTCTTACATATTTTGATGCATTAACCTCAAACGATCCCATGGTTTTCAACATGAGAATCCCTAGCTACTGCCGAAACTTCAACATGAAATCTTTAGAAGCACCATTACCTATTAAAATGTAATTTGGCATATGCTGATGCATTGTTTGGATTATACATATGCCCATATCTGTGTGTTATTGTAACTTTGCCACTTTCAAAGCCCTCTTCCCATCTGCCCCATATGAGACCCAAACTCCACAACAATATCACTATATTCCATTGTGGTGTTTTTCGCCTCCCCCATCTTATTGGAGATACTTCACACACGTAAAATACTTCCCTGTCAAAACGACGTGGGAGTTTCACAGTAGGCCCATATATGCTCCTTATTGCCTTGAAGGAGAGATTAAAGATGCTCATGTCCCAAGCTTGTCCATTTGTCACTCGTAACAATGTTCTTAACTAGTATATGCCAATCACAAATGTTTGACATAGATTTGTGTATTTTATGTCTGATTACTTCATGTTCAGCATCTGCTTGTTAATTGTCTTAACTAACTGTCCTGAAGTTCTTGAAAGATCTTTGCTTTGTTGAGGAATGTGTTACTGTATGCTGCATCTTTTGGAAAAGTACGGTTATCCATATTATGATGACGAGTATCTTATCCAGATTTAGAGTCGGGAAAGAAATGTCAGTATGCTAAATTGTGACTGTCTATTTGCTCAACCCCTTGTATCACTAGATACTTGACGTTCTTTTGCTTCAGTAAATTGTTCGTCAATCATAATGCTTGAATAACTTCCATTTAAGGTTTAGAGAAAGCAGATCAAATTTCATGTCACTAGCATATGTGTCGGGAAATTTGTATTTCTTTTCATTGTATGATGCTGCTATGCTCTTCCTTGGCTATCTCCTTTTTGTTTGTGCATTGCTAATTGCATTGCTCTCTCTCTCTATAATGCCAAATTAATTTTTTTGTGTGATATGTTACAATAAGATGCTGACTCCACGTGATTTCATTTTGTAGTGACGTATGTTCAATCCAACACAGGTGGATTCACCATCTATGGATGGATAGTTGATCGGGTGCTTTGTAATACAATCTTCTTCATTGAGCTGTCCCTGGTTTTCTTTGTTCTAGGAAAGACCATCACAATCACTGTTCGATAATGGCAATCTATGTACTCCATTTCCCCCTCCTCTTGGAATTCTTTTTTCCAATGGCACAGCTTATAAACAATATCATGGGCAGCCTCTTTGTAGTGCTCCCGTGAAATAGCATGCATGTATTTTTAAGGGCTCAACATTATATTGTATGTCATATGCTTAGTTTTGTGTCTGGAGAAGAGGACAGTTGCTGGTAGTAGTTATAGAACTAGAAGCCCACTTCTGTGTCGCGGGAGTTGTACGTTGTAATTTATATAAGATGTTGCTTTATAATTATTGTTACAAGATCTTTGCATCTTTAAGGAACTTTCCAAGTTTTGGCATACTTACACAGGGCAGGCCTGAGGCCCCCTTAATTTATTATTATTAGAAACAAGCATGTGCTTTATCCGTGGTTCTAATTTTTTACTATTATCTAATTAAAAAATTAATTTAAATGTAAAACAATTTTTCTTTGTGTGATAGTATTAGTCGATTGTTTTAATAAAATTCAATGTAATCCTTTATCATTGTAATGTTGGTACACTTCATTGATTATTTCATACAACAAACAAAATTGATCAATTGGATAAACACAATTCTAAATCAGTTAGAAACTAAAAAGAATCACAAAAGAGAACTAGAAAAGTTCCGACTCTAAAAAATGCCCTAAAAGGGGTGGGGCAGGAGGCTATAATCTATTTTTGAATTTTTAACTATCCTAATAAGTGAGTTAGCAAAAAAGAATAAAGAAAAATTGAAAAAACTAATGCAACATCAATACATTGAGGGACATCTCATAAGTGATTGGTTGTGCATTCTGCTACAGTCGGTCACGGACATTTTTATCAACAAAATGCAAGTTACATGACATTTTAACAAAGTAATAAAGTTACTAGTTAGTTTTGTAATTATGTAATAGTTACAGGGTATTTTTATCAATTTTCCCATAGTTGAAGTCTTAGTCTTAACAAAATAAGTTATAATAGTTAATGTTAAAAGATTCATAAAAAACAATATACTATGATATAGTGTGGAAATATCTGGCCTTACAATTTTTTTTATTGTATATATATAAAGTTTGATATTCTAATTAGTGTTTACTTCTTATTGTACATACACTGAAACATCATTAATACATCATGAATAAAGTTATACGATGATTGAAAAATTATGTAATAATGAGGGTCTACATTTTCATGTTTTGCACCAAATCACTGGCATTTGAAGAAAAATACATGTTCATTTGTCTCATTACATCATCAACTCACACCCATAAGTTTATTATTTGTTATATACACAAAAAATATTAGGCCTAACGTACTTTCTATATAATTTCTCTAATAAATAATTTCGAACTCAACATACATTTACACATGAAATTCTTTGCATATTTTAATGTGAGGAAAAAATTCCAGCAACTTAGTATCAAGGTCCAACATTCAACTTTTGTTATGAAAACTTTATGGGAAAATTGGTATAAATGCCCAGTATGTTTTCACTAGATCTCTCCCATACTAGTATATATACGAATATACTAATATTCGTATACTACGAAAAATACCACATAATACGTTTATCTCCCGATTCTCTCTAATTCTCTTTCTTGGAGAATCACCGGAGTCCTCCAAGAGCCTAGGGTGTGAAGTAGACGGTGAATGCTCTAGTAGTGTTCGTTAAGACGGGCCAGTAGACGAATCAGAATACGATCCATCGCTTGGGGAATCAACCTAATACTTTTCCGCTGCATATACGATTGAGGTATATCGATTCCCTATTTATGCGTGTATGTGATTTATATGCTTTAATTCCTAGCAGTGATATCAGAGCGAGTATTGATTCGTTCTCGCCTGTATTATTGTTTAAATAACAGTTTCGTTTTTTTTATTCAATTGCAATTGAGTTCTTTCTGGATTTGTTCGTTTAAAAAAAAAAATTGCACCTTTGGACAGAATGCATTATTTTTTTTTTTTTTTGAACAAAGCTGCTCCTTCGTTGCCCACTGTTAATTGAGAAAACCCTTAAATCCTTCCCCTGTCCGCCGCCTTCGGCGGCCTAGGCTCTTGGAGAATCACCGGAGTCCTCCAAGAGCCTAGGGTGCAAAGTAGACGGCGAATGCTCTAGTAGTGTTCGCTAAGACGGGCTAGTAGGCGAATCAGAATACGATCCATCGCTTGGGGAATCAACCTAATACTTTTCCGCTGCATATACGATTGAGGTATATCGATTCCCTATTTACGCGTGTATTTGATTTATATGCTTTAATTCCTAACAGTGGTATCAGAGCGAGTATTGATTCATTCTCGCCTGTATTATTATTTAATTAACAGTTTCGATTTTTTATTCAATTGCAATTGAGTTCTTTATGGATTTGTTCGTTTAAAAAAAAATTGCACCTTTGGACAGAATGCATTAATTTTTTTTTTTTTTAACAAAGCTGCTCCTTTGTTGCCCACTGTTAATTGAGAAAACCCTTAAATCCTTCCCCTGTCCGTCGGCCTCAGTGGCGGCGATTGCGACGGCGCTCGCCGCTGCTGCGCGAGGTGGTGGTGGGACCCAGGGAAGCTCGACGATTCAAAAAGGTGAAGATGAAGGCGGTGCCGGTGGCGTGGCCGCTGCTGCTACTCCTGCGAACACCGCGGCTGCGCGCGGCGCTGCTGCGCCGCCCTTCCGCGCGGCCGCCTTGTGCCCTGCCTCACTGCTTCTCCTGCGGCGCCGGTGGCGCGGCCGCCCTGCGCACGGATGATCTGCGGGCGGCAGCGCTGCTACTGGCCTATTGCGTCGACGGCGGCGCGACGGCAATGGCGCGCGACGTCATTACTGCCTGCCCACGCCTCTGCTGCGCTGCAGCCCTGCGCGATTCCGGCCGTGGCGGCACAGGCTGCGCGCGGCGCTGCTTCTTGCGCTGCGCTGTTGTCGCTGCTTCTTCGCACTGCTACTGCGCTGCTGCTCCGGCGGCGGCGGCAGTGAACTAGGGTTTTTAAGTTTTTGGGCTGGGCTTTGTAGGGCCTGGCCATTGGATTAGGGCTCATTTTTTATGGGCTGGGTCAGATTGGGCGCAGTCCTGGGCTAATCTGAATTATTAATTTTGGGCCTGTTTTAATTTTTTTAATTTTTGGGCTATAATCTGAATTGGGCTTAATTATCTAGAATTTATTTGGCCAATATATTTGGTGGGCCTCAATAAATTAAATAAATGATTTTAAGTTGGGCCATTTATATGATTTCATTTAATTATTTGCGTATCTTTTATTACGTAATATGATGATTGATGTATGTGTGAGATGGTTGATGACATTGGGGGTTATACGATATTATGATGTAATTTTTTCTTTTATAGAATCATGTAGTTGGAACGAAAATTGTAATTATTTATTTATGTATTTATTTCTCACTAGGGCACATGTATTAGAGGGGCCATTTTTGAGGCCATGTAATTTTTGTTGTTTCGTATTTACCACCATAGGTCATTAACATCTCACTTTATTATTATTATTTTTTTATGAAGGTTTCTTGAGATGGACAATTTTTATTCGCGATCATTTAATTTTTATTATCGTCTTCAATTGAGTGGGAGATGATTATGAGCCTATTCGCGAATTTTCGATCCCATTCACTTGTGAGAAATAATAAAATTTTATTTGGACCCGAATAAAAATATTAAATGGACAAACTTCTAACATATTTTGCGCATAATATTAACATAAATGGATGCCCAAATAGCTTTTTCTGATCTTTACGGTTCTGGCAAACTAGATGGCCAGAACTATGCCATGTGGCACCGTAAGATCCAGTTTCTGCTACATAATATGAAGGTCCTTGACCATCTCACCGAGACTATGGCCACGCCGGTTGAGCCAGAGAACGGTCAAAATGCCCAATATCATCGCGATTTGGACGCGTACAATAAGTGGGTGAATCAAGACCGGTCTGCGCGCTATACTATGCTTAGCTGCATGCAGGATCATCTGATTCGTGAGTTCGAGACGTTTCCTACATCCAAAGAGCTGTGGGACGGCTTAAAGGTCACGTACGGCACTACCTCGGCAACGAGACTAAGGGCTTTAACCCTTAAATTCAATTAGTACGTACTTGACCCTAAGCACACTATGGGCCAGCATCTTGATGTCATGAAAGACATGATTCGAGAGCTTCAAAACGCTGGAAATGAACTCACCAATGAAGAACAAGTTTTGGCAGTCCTAAGGTCGCTACCTGAGCAGACTTGGGGACAAGTTAAACTTGTGCTCACACACAACGAACAAATCCAGACCTTTGACAGCGTCGCCCGTCATCTTAGACTTGGGGCTGACCGTCGAGAGACGGAAAGAGCACAAGCGGCTGCTTTCGTCGCACACGCTGGGCAACGCAAGCCTAACACAGGCAACCGTTGAAAAAGCAAAAGAATGCAGGACAAAGCAATGCCAAAAATCAAAACTTGGGCCCGCAAGGTGAAAAGGCTAAAAAGCGTCACCGTGGAAAAGGGGCCGAAAGAAGAAAGACACCTGCTATAACTGTGGAAAGACGGGTCACTTTGCTCGTAATTGTATTGAGCCAAAGAAGGTAAGACCTGCTCCTAGCTCATCTGATTCATTTGTTTGTTCACATGTGTTTGTTGCTAATTCTCTCCATGGTTGGATTGTAGACTCAGGAGCAACCAAACATGTGACAAGAGATAGAACATGATTTGTAGATTATCATCGAGTACCAGCGGGCAGCCACTACATTGCTATGGGAAATGGCGCGCAAGAAGAGGTGGTGGGAGTTGGGTCATACCAGCTCAAACTTAGCACTGGGCGCGAGCTGCTCCTTAGTGATGTGCTTTATGCGCCAAGTATTAGGTATAATTTACTTTCCGTTTCAGCACTTTTGAGTCAAGATTTTTCTTTCCTGTTTGAAAAGACCATGTTATCTATTTTTCTCGGTAACAACCTTTATGGCAGAGGACATATGAACAATGAATTTTTCATGTTGGATTTATCTACTGTGATAAGTGAATAATTTATATTCTAATCTATTAACTTATTGCAATTTAATATAACAATAGTAATTAATTTTGCTAGTTTAATTAATTTTTGTGAAACCTTAACCTTCTTTTGCTTTCATTAAACTTTAGCTCTTAATGACCATTTTGAGTTGCAAAAGAAGGTGAGCCCATTAGACCCATAAATCGGCCCTGCTGTAAAGAAAAGAGGACATAAAGTCAGCCCACCAAGTTTAACAACAGCAGCAATTTAGCCAACTTGCTGTCTACACTCTTGGGCACACAAATGTTGACTTATTCAACATCATTTGTGGCTGCAACCTGTCAAGGAAAGAAGGAGAAACAGCAAATGACAGCAGCAGAGCAGCGGCAACTTCCGAAAAGAAGTAATATTGAATCTTCAAGTGGAAACAACAAATGGACAGCCAATTTGCTTTACAACTTAAAATCAGTAAATTGGCAGCTTTGAAGGTGCAAATGGGTGTCTAATTTTAACTATAAAAAGGAGGAAGAAGAGGGAGAAAAATTCATTCAACAATCCAACAATTCAACTACAACTCAATTCCTCAAGTGGAGGTAGAATAGCAATATTTTGGGGTTTTCTTTCTTGTAATCTTTTGAGGGTGTGAGGGCTTCTAAAATAATATTAGGGAGTGTAGAAAGGGGAGAAATTTATCGAAAACGGACTAGTTCATTTTCGATAGACGGAGGAAATTTCTCGCTTTTGAGAAGTGTCAAAGCAACTCAACAAGGGGAAGATTTCTAGTATTAATTCTTGTCAAATTTCTCTTTTTATATCTTCCAAATATTATGTTTAGTATGTCCGTGACACCCCTCTTGAATTATAGCTAAGTTATTTTGTAATATGTTTGTGTTGATATTTATGCACACATGGTGTTTGATGTTTTGCTTGAATGAATACAAAACTTAGTTGATATTCTTGTCATATTGTAGTAATTGATTTATATTCTAATCCTCATTTTCATGATTTTTTGGATCCATTTTATGTTTGTTGGTTGGAATTATAGCTATTTTGTTTGGCTCGGCCTAGTCCGAATTGAATAGAAATTAAGTAGCAACTAGTTTGAATTAAGAATAGTCAAATGATTTTGATTCATACTTGAATATGATTTGAACTAGTAATTTCAACTTGTGATTTGCTAGGATTGATCTTCCCTAACTTTATGCAATTAGTCGAAGTCTTGTTAATTGAATAGTAAAGATTGACATGATTAGATTAGTTAGAATTGAGATTATCCTAGAATAATTTCAATTATATTAGAGGGATTATAGTGAAACTTTAGCTACTTAAGGTTCTCACTTTCAATCTATTAACTTTGTTTTGTATCATTGATCAAGAATCAAGCTCTTGGGTTCATTAATCTTAAAATTTGCATATGCTAATTATTTCTTTATTTGACTTAAAAATGTTAGTTTTTAGAATTATTTATCTTTACTTTAGATGTTAATTCTTTTGCTAAACACCCCCCCCCCCCGGTCGTGTGTGTGCGTGTGAATTCTATAGTTAAATGTTGATTATGTTTGATTCTAAAATTAAGTAAGCAAAATTCTCCTCGTGGGAAACGATCCTTTCTTACCATATACTATTTTGTTTAATATTGTGGGCTAAGAATAGGTTAATTTGTGGCGGTAACGACACGCTACCAAATTTTTGGCGCCGTTGCCGGGGAGAATTATTTGTATACTTAATCTTAGAATTAATACAAATTTGAATATCTCCTTTGAACTTGTGGCAATATTATTATTATTATTATTATTATTATTATTATTATTATTATTATTATTATTATTATTATTATTATTATTATTATTATTATTATTATTATTATTATTATTTATTATTATTATTTACAAGCTTGTGGAAATGAATCACTAATCGACTTTGTGTCAATTGGCTTGCACTATTAGACTTGTAAATTATAATTTTAAATATTAAAGTAGCTATGCTTATTAACTTGATTTTCACATTTTTTTTTTCTTTTTCTAGTTAATTTACTTTTATTTTACTCTACTAATATATGATGTTGTCTATTTGAAAGGTGTATGCGATTGAGAAGTGGTAGGATAATCGGTGAAGAAAGTGAAGAAAAACTAGTAAAAGAAGAAGAAAAAGAAAGTAAGGAGAACATGGCTAACATGGCTAACCAGACGCTCAAGCAACTTTCTCAACCGAATATCGATGATCAACTATTATGTATCATCTTCCCAGAATTGGCAAAACCTCTCAAGCTGAACTCAGGTTTTCTAAATTTGCTTCCAAAATTTAATGGTCGGGCAGGTGAGGACCCTCATAGGCACTTGAAAGAATTTTTAGTTGTTTGTTCTACTATGAGATCTGATGGTGTTGATGAGGAACAAGTCAAATTACGCGCTTTTCCTTTTTCATTGCATGATTTAGCTAAAGATTGGCTTTACTATCTTCCACTAGGATCCATTACTACTTGGGCGGAATTGCAAAAATCTTTTCTTGAAAAATTCTTTCCCGCAAGTAGAATTGGATCCATTCGAAAAGAAATATGTGGAATTAGGCAAAATTCTAATGAGTCATTATATGAATATTTGGAAAGATTTAAACGATTATGTTCTAGTTGTCCCCAACACCAAATTAGTGAACAATTATTACTTCAATACTTTTATGAAGGTCTTTTACCACATGATAGAGATATGATTGATGCTGCAAGTGGGGGTGCTTTAGTCGATAAAACGCCTGCACAAGCTAGACAATTAATATCTAATATGGCCCAAAATACACAACAGTTTGGAACTAGAAATGATGTAGGACAGACTAAGAGAGTTAATGAGATTGATGTTAATGCTGTGCAAGAACAACTTAGAGAAAATGCTCAACAAATGGCTCATTTAACTACTCTTATGTCCAAGTTTGTGTCAAATGGCAACACGCAAGCTCGTGCATGTGGCATATGTACTGATTTTTCTCATACTACTGATGCTTGTCCTACTTTGCAGATAGAGGATGTTAATGCTATAGGTGGTTTCCCTGGCCAACCCCAAAGAAAATATGATCATTTTTCTAATACTTATAATGAGGGTTGGAAAGATAATCCTAATTTGAGATATGGCCAAGGTAACTTAAGACCAAACAACTACCAAAATATGCGTCAACCTGAAATTTCTAATCGTTCTTTAGAAGATATGGTCAAACAATTGACTACCCAAATAGGTCAAGTTCATACCCAAGGCGTCCAATACCAAAAGAAAACCGACACTCATTTACAACACCTAGACAACCAAATTTGCACTTCCTTGAATAACATAGAAACCCAATTGTCCGGTAAACTTCCATCCCAACCCATTCCTAACCCAAAAGAAAATGCTAAGGCCATAACACTAAGAAGTGGAAAACAATTAGAAGAGCCTAAGAGTAAAAGGGTGGAAATTGAGAAAGAGCTAGAAGTAAAATATAAGGATGTGGGAAATAGTGAAAATGAAAGGAAAGATGGGGAGGAGGTTAGTTTAAGGAAAGATGGACCAAATAACAAACCCCCTACCCAATTCAGAGAAATCCCACCTTTTCCCTCTAGATTTGCAAAATCAAGAAAAGAATCCATGGACCAAGAAATTTTAGAGACGTTTAGGAAGGTAGAAGTTAACATACCTCTCTTAGATGCTATTAAACAGGTTCCCAGGTACGCTAAATTTCTCAAGGAGCTTTGCACCAACAAAAAGCAATTCAAAGGCTCTCAAAAGGTAAAGTATGGGTGAAAATATTTCCGCCATGATTCAAAAGAAAATTCCACCTAAGTGCAAGGACCCAGGTATGTTCACTATACCTTGCACAATTGGAAATTTGAGGTTTGAAAGATGCATGTTGGACTTAGGTGCTTCCATAAATATTATGCCAAGAACTATTTATGACTCTTTGAATTTAGGGCCATTAAGCAAAACTGATGTTGTGATGCAATTGGCTGATAGGTCTAATGCATATCCAGTAGGAATACTTGAGGATGTCTTAGTTCAAGTAAATGAATTAGTATTTCCTGCTGATTTTTACATTCTTGACATGGGTGATGATTCGTCTAATAATGTGCCATTACTCTTAGGAATACCATTCTTGAAAACATCTAAAACTAAGATTGATGTGCATGAAGGTAATCTGACCATGGAATTTGATGGGGAAGTAATTAAGTTCAATATTTTTGATGCAATGAGATATCCTAGTGACATTAATAATGTGAGTTCGATTGATACTATTGATATTATTGATATAATTGTGCAACAAATCTTTGATCTTGATAACTTGGATGAAGTACTACTTGAACTTGAATCTTCTGACTTTTTTGTTGAAAAAGAGGCTAATTTAGAAGAATTGAAGGTAACTTCCATATCTCTTGCTTTGCCCCTCACTTCTTCAAAATTATTGCCCTCTGTAGTACAAGCTCCTAAGTTGGAATTAAAACCTCTCCCCTCTAATCTGAAATATGCTTTTCTTGGTGATGGTGAAACTTTGCCTGTGATTATTTCAAAATCTTTAACCCCATCCCAAGAAGAAAAATTGTTGAATGTGTTAAAGCAATATAAAGAGGCCATAGGATGAACAATCGCTGATATTAAAGGTATAAGCCCAACTTTGTGCATGCATAGAATCCTTCTTGAAGATGATGCTAAACCTGTTAGAGAAGCACAACGTAGGCTGAATCCTCCTATGATGGATGTAGTAAAAAATGAAATTCTTAAGTGGTTAGAAACAGGAGTAATTTTTCCCATTTCCGATTCAAAATGGGTAAGTCCAATTCATGTAGTACCTAAGAAATCCGGAATAACGGTGATGGAAAATACAAAAGGCGAACTTGTTCCTACTAGAATATCTAATGGATGAAGAGTGTGCATTGACTATAGGAAGCTAAATCTAGCTACTAGAAAAGACCACTTCCCATTACCATTTATTGATCAAATGTTGGAAAAACTAGCAGGACAAGCTTTCTTTTGTTTCTTAGACGGGTACTCGGGATATATTCAAGTTGCTATTGCTCCAGAAGATCAGGGAAAAACCACTTTCACATGCCCGTTTGGCACATTTGCCTTTAGAAGAATGCCCTTCGGCCTTTGTAATGCACCCGGTACTTTTCAAAGATGCATGATGAGCATATTTTCTGATTTGATCGAGCATAACATGGAAATATTTATGGACGATTTTACTGTTTTTGGTGATTCGTTTGATTTTTGTCTCCATAATTTATCTCTTGTTTTGAAAAGGTGCATCGAAACTAACCTTGTCTTAAACTTTGAAAAGTGTCACTTTATGGTTGAACAAGGTGTAGTTTTGGGACATGTTGTGAGCTCTAAAGGGCTAGAAGTCGATAAAGCCAAAATAGAGGTAATCAGCTCATTACCTTACCCTACTTGTGTTCGTGAGGTAAGATCATTTCTTGGGCATGCCGGCTTTTATAGACGCTTTATAAAAGATTTTTCAAAGATTGCATCCCCTTTATGTGCATTGCTTGGAAAAGATGTCCCCTTTGAATTTAATGAAAAATGTAAAAAGGCTTTTGATGATTTGAAACATAGATTGACTTATGCTCTTGTTATTCGCCCCCTGATTGGAATTTGCCATTTGAAATAATGTGCGATGCGAGTGACAAAGTTGTAGGAGCTGTGTTAATACAAAGAAAAGACAAAGAGCCTTATGTGATATATTATGCTTCTAAATCACTTGACCCTGCACAATGTAATTACACTGTAACTGAAAAGGAAATGCTTGCCGTTGTATTTGCATTAGAAAAATTTCGTTCTTACTTACTTGGTACCAAAGTTATTGTCTTTTCTGATCATGCCGCACTTAAATATTTGATGAAAAAGAAAGAATCAAAGCCTACACTTTTGAGATGGATGCTTTTATTGCAAGAATTTGATTTAGAAATTAGAGATAAAAATGGTGCTGAAAATCTTGTTGCAGATCACTTGAGTAGAATAGTACCTAGAGATGATTGGCCAATGGTTTCTGAATTTTTTCCTGATGAGCAATTATATTCTTTGATTGTGGAACCTCCTTGGTACGCTGATATTGTAAATTTTTTAGTAACTAGGACTTTCCCAACTGAATTGACAAAGGCTCAAAAGGATAAAATAAAGGCTGAATCAAAATATTATTTTTGGGATGACCCGTATTTGTGGAAATCTTGTTCTGATCAAATAATTAGAAGATGTGTGAATGAATCCGAATACATGTCTATTTTAACTTTTTGTCACAATTATGATGCTGGAGGTCATTTCGGTCCCAAAAGGACCGCTCATAAAGTGCTTGAATGTGGATTTTATTGGCCTACTTTGCATAAAGATGCATATTTATTTTGTAAATATTGTGAACAATGTCAAAAGACAGGTAACATATCACGAAGGAATGAGATGCCTCAAACAGGTATTTTAGTTTGTGAAATTTTTGACATTTGGGGTATTGATTTTATGGGTCCATTCCCATCGTCCTTTGGTAATGTTTACATCATTCTTGCCGTTGATTATGTATCTAAGTGGGTAGAGGCTAAAGCTTTCAAGCATGATGATGCAAAAACTGTGGTCAAATTTGTTAAGAGTCACATCTTTAATAGATTTGGCATACCAAAAGCAATCATTAGTGACCGTGGTACTCATTTTTGCAATAAGACATTTGGTGCATTACTTGAAAAGTATCATGTCACACATCGCGTTTCTATTGCATATCACCCCCAAACTAGTGGGCAAGCTGAGGTCTCTAATAGGGAAATTAAACAAATTTTGGAGAAAATGGTTAATCCTAATAGGAAAGATTGGAGTATTAGATTAGATGATGCTCTTTGGGCTTATAGGACTGCATTTAAAACTCCAATTGGTATGTCCCCTTATAGGTTTATTTTTGGAAAAGCGTGTCACCTGCCGGTTGAAATTGAACATAAATCATATTGGGCAGTAAAACAGTGTAACTTAGATTACATGAAAGCTGGGAAAGAAAGAAAGTTATAATTGCAAGAATTGGAGGAACTAAGATTAGAAGCTTACGAAAATGCTAGAATATACAAGGAAAAATCCAAAGCATTTCACGACAAGATGATACTTAGGAAGTCATTTCATATTGGGCAAAAAGTGTTGTTATTGAATTCTAGATTGAAGTTGTTTCCAGGTAAGCTCCGAACACGATGGCTTGAACCATTTGTTGTTACTAACGTTTTTCCTCATGGTGCAATAGAAATAAAAAGTTTAGAAACTGATAAGATTTTCAAAGTTAATGGTCACAGGCTAAAGCCATTCTACGAACAAGCTCAAGTCATGTTGATGGAGGAAATTATTTTAGAGGAGTCTTGAGCAATGTCGAGCCAACGACAATAACCAAAGGCGCTGCTTGGGAGGCAACCCAATACCAGATTTGCATTCTCTACTCTACTATTTTTGTCTAATCTATTTTGCAATTTAGTATGCTTTATTTTCGGATATATATTGCAATATTAGTATGCAACTAGTTTTTTTTTATAAGATGCATGACTTGGCTAATTTTTCTTTTACTCAACATTTGGATCTTACATTGAGGACAATGTATGGTTTAAGTGTGGGGGGGAAAGAAAGTGAAAATTGAAAATTGAAATTTTTGGAAAATTTTCATGAATTTTGAGGCTAATTTTAAAAATTTCTTGCTACTTTAAGCACTTTTTGGCACTTATTTTGTGTAAACTGAATAATTTTGAGTTCTCAATTGCTAAAGGTGTATGACCACAAGTTTGAAACAATTTGCTCTAAAAATAACATGATTGATAGACGGGCTCAATTCTTGTAACTAGTTGATATATTTTCTTAAAAATAGTAGTAACTATGGATGGTAGACAAAAGCTGGTGAGATTTGAGCTTAATGACTGATATATATCTTATCAAGTCTCATCTCTTTCATGAGTGATTTCTTCTGTGAATTTGTATCCCTAGAACTTGCACTATTCTCTTCAAAGTCAAACTTATCACATACATTTCACATAAAGATGATTAAGGCATTTAGGAAACCACTTGAGTCAAACAAACCTTACATATATTTTCCACTAGTGAGCCAAGTTGAGCCTTTTGGCCCTTCTTTGTTTTTGCTTGTCTCATTATGAGCCTCAACCCAAGTGATCTATTTTTCCCCATGGCCTAAGGATTAGTAGAGCACTTGAATTCAAAGAAATATGGATTGTGGTGAAAGTAAGGATACAAGGAGTGGAAAAAAAAAAAAAAAAGAGTAATGACTTGAGGTACCAATGTGGAAAGCAAGGGGTGATCTTAAAGTCCACTAACCTTGTATCATGGTAGGATGGAGCATTAAATGCACCTACTTTGGTTGATCATGGCTCAAGTTAAAAGAAAATGATGAAAGAAAAGAAAGAACAAAGTGTGAAATTTTCAAATTTTTGATATGGTGTTGTTTTGCTCTACTAATTCAAGGGTTTTTACCGCCATATTTTACTACCACACTTGCCTCTACAAAATTACAAGTTATCCTAAACCATTTTTCCCATCTACTTTATCCTCATGAACATCTTATACACAAGACATGCAAGCTTATGTTGGGTCAAATTTATGAAATGAATTTGAGCGAAACACTAACCCTTTTAAACACATGAGCGAAGAGTGAATTATCTTGTGAGGGTCTACCTACTTAGTTTGCTCTATTAATGAAAATGCTATTTAGTTATGAGTAATTGAACTTGTTCTTCTTGAAATATTATAAGTCGAACCGATTCATTGTTTCTATACTTATGAGTTATTCCTCTTATGCATTTGATAAACGGACATAAATGTTTTGTTCGAGGACGACCAAAATCTAACTGTGGGGGAATTTGATAAGTGAATAATTTATATTCTAATCTATTGGTACACGTGTTTCGTGCACGCACTTTAGGGCATTTTTAGTGCATTTTAGCGTCAATAATGTGCATAATCACGTGTATTTAGTGCTTTTATATTCTAATGGGCAAAATAATGCGTTTGAGCTATTTTTGTATTAAGACAGGTGTAAAAAGGGTCGAAATCGAAGATTAAACGACCGCGGAGTCGAGGGATCGATCGAGGCAAGAAAGGAAGGGCCAACTGAAGATCTCGGCCGAGACAGGATGTTAATCTCGGCCGAGATGAGCCTCCAGGGGTTTTCTGAAGTTTTGCAAGACTGAAGATCTCGGCCGAGATTCAATCTCATCTCAGCCGAGATGAGGCTCCAGGGAATTTCTGAAGAATGTCAAAGATGAAAGTCTCGGCCGAGATGCAATCTAATCTCGGCCGAGATGAGTCAAAACCTAAAAAGCCTTAGTTTCCCCTTTCTCACGTCTCGACCGAGATGCAACCCAATCTCGGCCGAGATTGACCTTCGACCCAAAATTCTTGGAAACCCTTTTTCACGTCTCGGCCGAGACACACTCCCATCTCGGCCGAGATTCACTACCTTGTTTTAAAATCCTGAATACGTTTTTGCCTATTTTTGACTAACACTTTCTCTCCTTATATATATATATCATCCCATTCGAATTTAACCTAACCTAGAACCCATCCCCCTCACATAATCAGCCATTTTTCTCCATTGGAAGCAAAGGAATGGAAGGGGGTTGAAGATCTTGATCTTCAACCCTAACTTTTGGTTCTTTCTATCCTATTTTCATGTTTTCTTTAATTTTCTGTTATTTTATCTTTGTATCAGGTAAAATGGGTGGCTAGCACCCTTTGTTCACTCTTGATTATTGTGGAACCTTGAGTTCAAGACATTTATGTGATTATTACGGTTAATGTTACCGAAAATATTGTGTATTCAAGTGTTTTGTGTTATTTGCTGTTATTGAGTCACATTTATGAATTAATTATTGGATTGATTACCCTTTAAGGGATTTGTGAATGTGTTGCTAGAATAGGAAATTACTATCCGTAATTGTAGGATTTCCGATTCCCGTGTAGCAAACAATAGATTTATTTATTAGTGATAACACAAAGTTCAACCACTAAAACCGAGCTTGCGAGTTTTATGTTGAATTTATCTCGTTGTCCTAGTGTTTAATGCATTTGGTGATTGAATCTAAGAGAGCTTGTTCGAGGATTCGGTTAAACTGAATAGGGTTAGTCGAAGAGCTTGTTTTGATTAACTAAGATTAAGGGATAACAAGGCTATTAGAGCTTGTTAATAGCCTTGAGATAAGGGCTAGAATCACAATTGAATAGGGCATTAACAATAGTTGCATAAATCGTCCAAGACCTTGGTGAAACATGATCAAGGGTGAATCGTTTTGTTATTTGAAAAAACCAAAAACCTATAAAAATCTCTTTAATTGTCTTTGTTTATTTAGGTGTTAGTTGTTATTTCATTAACCCCCCACTTCTTTATTGTTTTCTAGCTTATTTACTTTATGTTTCTTGATAATAATAGCTTAATACATAAAAGCAAAATTATTCGACCGTTCCTCGTGGGATCGACCCTTGCTTGCCACTCTACTAGTTAGAGTAGTAGGATAAGGTTAAGTGTATCTTTATACACATTAATTTGGTAGTGGGAAACGACGCTACCAAATTTTGGCGCCGTTGCCGGGGAACGGTTTAGAACAATTTTGTTTTATGTGTTAAGCGTTAGTTTTATTTACATAGCTAGTTGTTTGTTTTGTTTATTTAAAGAGCATCCGTCGAGCCAACGACGTTAAACAAAGGCGCTTGTCGGGAGGCAACCTGACGTTTATTGCTTTTCGTATATTCAATTTCGTAGTTTAGTTTTTTTACTTATATTTAGATATTATCTTATTATCTTCATTTATAATGCAGAGACTATGATGATGAGGAACCGACCAATCCGTGAAATTCAAGGAGATAGCAACAAATGGGATTGAAGAAGGCCAAAAATCACTGTGAGTTAGGACACTAATTCGTACCCTTTCTTCCTCAGAAACTTTGGTTTTTAACCAAGTTTGGGGAAGTCTTGGTAGGTGTACGTATTGGCAGCCCAAGAGTTTAACTTCCCGTATGGTACTCTATTGTCCTTTGGATTTATTAGACTTGAAATGGTTTGGTTTCTTTGTATGGATTAGTCTGTTGCATTTTTAATAAACTGTAAAGTGGTGAATAATATGGTTAAATTCGGTGAGCACCAAATTGTACTCCTCTTTTCCACAAACTTAGTTTGCAACTAAGTTTGGGGAGGGGGTGGATTCGTACAAATTGGTAGCTCGAGAAAGCAATTGGATGAGTTTAGGAAAGAAAAATGTGGCATTGATTAATGATGAAAAATTTTGACAAATATTTTTGAAAGAAGCACATGGTAGAGTATGATAGACTTGTTGAAACAAAATTGAACATACACTCAAAACTTTTGATCAAAATTGCAGCCGAGTGAGTTTTTGAGCCTTAGAAGATACTTCCATCTTTGGAGTAATTTAAACTTTCTTTCGGTGTGAAATTCATTTAGTGCATTTAGTTGTCTCTAGAACTTGCCATAATTCTCTATTTTGCATGTGTCGGTGCATTGTGTGACATTGAAAATGATCTTAGGTAATTCTTGACTTGAACCTATTTTCAAGCTTGAAAATACTTCCTTTGTACCAAATTTGATATTGTCTCTAGTTGAGCCCCTTGAGCTTTTAGCCTCTTGTTTGACAGCCCAACTCTACAAGCCAAGTACCTTTCAATTTAGCCTTTGACCTTAATTGGACTATTTGAGTATGAGGTAGGCGGTTGGAAGGTAGTCGGGTAAATTTGGGATTGAAAGGGGTAAACTATTGGGAATATTGAAGGGTGGAAGGAATTGAAACAATAGTCAAAGAATCAAGAATACTAGTCCTCTCCAATTTTTGTTTACAAAAAAAAAAAAAAAAAAAAAAAAAGTCGAAAAATCAGAAAACAAAAGAAAAAGCTAGTTGTATATACTCAATAGTTGCTTTTGATTTGGAGAGGCTAGTAATATAAATGCCTTTTGATAGATGTTATCAAATTTGTAAAAATTCAAAAGAAAATACACTCCAAGGGAGAATTGAGAAAGCAATTAGGTTGTGGACTTTGTGGTAAGGGGAAGAAACCAATTTTTGGGATTGGTTTACTAAGGAAGTAAAGAATGAGGTAGAGTGATTATTGTTTGAGGGGTAGATGAGATTAGCTAACTCATTTAGTCCGTTTTATAGTCACTTATACCAGAAATTTTCCCACCTTACCCCAAACCAACATTACAACCTATTAAAGGCCTTTTTGATTCTTTGTCACACACGTCGGTATACATCGAAGTTTAGATGATTGGCAAGCTTATGGTAGGCATTTTATGCATTTCAATGTGAGCGTATACACTTCCCTTTTGATACACTTGAGAGTCGAGAGATACACTCACCATGTGAGGATCTTAAGTTGAGAGTGTTATGTCTCGAGAGTAGTGGATCTAGTCTATCACATATGCTCGCTTTTATCATGATCGCTTACTCTTTCTTATGAAAATTCTGAAATCAAATGCCACTAAACTTTGCCCTAAACACGTGTCCTTTTGTCTTTCTCTTTATTGTTCGGGACGAACAAGTTTTAAGTTTGGGGAGATTTGGTACACGTGTTTCGTGCACGCACTTTAGGGCATTTTTAGTGCATTTTAGCGTCAATAATGTGCATAATCACGTGTATTTAGTGCTTTTATATTCTAATGAGCAATATAATGCGTTTGAGTTATTTTTGTATTAAGACAGGTGTAAAAAGGGTAGAAATCGAAGATTAAACGACCGCGGAGTCGAGGGATCGATCGAGGCAAGAAAGGAAGGGCCAACTGAAGATCTCGGCCGAGACAGGATGTTAATCTCGGCCGAGATGAGCCTCCAGGGGTTTTCTGAAGTTTTGCAAGACTGAAGATCTCGGCCGAGATTCAATCTCATCTCAGCCGAGATGAGGCTCATGGGAATTTCTGAAGAATGTCAAAGATGAAAGTCTCGGCCGAGATGCAATCTAATCTCGGCCGAGATGAGTCAAAACCTAAAAAGCCCTAGTTTCCCCTTTCTCACGTCTCGGCCGAGATGCAACCCTATCTCGGCCGAGATTGACCTTCGACCCAAAATTCTTGGAAACCCTTTTTCACGTCTCGGCCGAGACACACTCCCGTCTCGGCCGAGATTCACTACCCTGTTTTAAACTCCTGAATACGTTTTTGCCTATTTTTACTAACACTTTCTCTCCTTATATATATATATATCATCCCATTCGAATTAAACCTAACCTAGAACCCATCCCCCTCACATAATCAACCACTTTTCTCCATTGGAAGCAAAGGAATGGAAGGGGGTTGAAGATCTTGATCTTCAACCCTAACTTTTGGTTCTTTCTATCCTATTTTCATGTTTTCTTTAATTTTCTGTTATTTTATCTTTGTATTAGGTATAATGGGTGGCTAGCATCCTTTGTTCACTCTTGATTATTGTGGAACCTTGAGTTCATGACATTTATGTGATTATTACGGTTAATGTTACCGAAAATATTGTGTATTCAAGTGTTTTGTGTTATTTGCTGTTATTGAGTCACATTTATGAATTAATTATTGGATTGATCACCCTTTAAGGGATTTGTGAATGTGTTGCTAGAATAGGAAATTACTATCCGTAATTGTAGGATTTCCGATTCCCGTGTAGCAAACAATAGATTTATTTATTGGTGATAACACAAAGTTCAACCACTAAAACCGAGCTTGCGAGTTTTATGTTGAATTTATCTCGTTGTCCTAGTGTTTAATGCACTTTGGTGATTGAATCTAAGAGAGCTTGTTCGAGGATTCGGTTAAACTGAATAGGGTTAGTCGAAGAGCTTGTTTTGATTAACTAAGATTAAGGGATAACAAGGCTGTTAATATCCTTGAGATAAGGGCTAGAATCACAATTGAATAGGGCATTAACAATAGTTGCATAAATCGTCCAAGATCTTGGTGAAACATGATCAAGGGTGAATCGTTTTGTTATTTAAAAAAACCAAAAACCAATAAAAATCTCTTTAATTGTCTTTGTTTATTTAGGTGTTAGTTGTTATTTCATTAACCCCCCACTTCTTTATTGTTTTCTAGCTTATTTACTTTATGTTTCTTGATAATAATAGCTTAATACATAAAAACAAAATTATTCGACCGTTCCTCGTGGGATCGACCCTTGCTTGCCACTCTACTAGTTAGAGTAGTAGGATAAGGTTAAGTGTATCTTTATACACATTAATTTGGTTGTGGGAAACGACGCTACCATCTATTAACTTATTGCAATTTAATATAACAATAGTAATTAATTTTGCTAGTTTAATTAATTTTTGTGAATCCTTAACCTTCTTTTGCTTTCATTAAGCTTTAGCTCTTAATGACCATTTTGAGTTGCAAAAGAAGGTGAGCCCATTAGACCCATAAATCGGCCCTGTTGCAAAGAAAAGAGGACATAAATTCAGCCCACCAAGTTTAACAACAACAGCGATTTAGCCAAATTGCTGTCTACACTCTTGGGCACACAAATGTTGACTTATTCAACATCATTTGTGGCTGCAACCTACCATGGAAAGAAGGAGAAACAGCAAATGACAGCAGCAACAACAGAGCAGCGGCAACTTCCGAACAGAAGTAATATTGAATCTTCAAGTGGAAACAACAAATGGACAGCCAATTTGCAGCCATTTACAGCTTTAAATCAGCAACTTTACAGCTTAAAATCAGTAAATTGGCACCTTTGAAGGTGCAAATGGGTATCTAATTTCAACTATAAAAAGGAGGAAGAAGAGGGAGAAAAATTCATTCAACAATCCAACAATTCAACTACAACTCAATTCCTCAAGTGGAGGTAGAATATCAATCTTTTGGGGTTTTCTTTCTTGTAATCTTTTGAGGGTGTGAGGGCTTCAAAAATAATATTAGGGAGTGTAGAAAGGGGAGAAATCTATCGAAAATGGGCTAGTTCGTTTTCGATAGACGGAGGAAATTTCCCGCTTTTGAGAAGTGTCAAAGCAACTCAACAAGGGGAAGATTTCTCGTACTAATTCTTGTCAAATTCCTCTTTTTATATCTTCCTAATATTATGTTTAGTATGTCCCTCACACCCCTCTTGAATTATAGCTAAGTTATTTTGTAATATGTTTGTGTTGATGTTTATGCACACAAGGTGTTTGATGTTTTGCTTGAATGAATACAAAACTTAGTTGATATTCTTGTCATATTGTAGTAATTGATTTATATTCTAATCCTCATTTTCATGATTTTTTTGATCCATTTCATGTATGTTTGTTGGAATTATAGCTATTTTGTTTGGCTCGGCCTAGTCCGAATTGAATAGAAATTAAGTAGCAACTAGTTTGAATTAAGAATAGTCAAATGGTTTTGATTCATACTTGAATATGATTTGAACTAGTAATTTCAACTTGTGATTTGCTAGGATTGATCTTCCCTAACTTTATGCAATTAGTCGAAGTCTTGTTAATTGAATAGTAAAGATTGACATGATTAGATTAGTTAGAATTGAGATTATCCTAGAATAATTTCAATTATATTAGAGGGATTATAGTGAAACTTTAGCTACTTAAGGTTCTCACTTTCAATCTATTAACTTTGT
The DNA here is from genome assembly GCA_958295605.1 of Ajuga chamaepitys. Lineage (NCBI taxonomy): Eukaryota > Viridiplantae > Streptophyta > Magnoliopsida > Lamiales > Lamiaceae > Ajuga > Ajuga chamaepitys. The sequence goes on from OY282500.1 coordinate 21,803,121, forward strand.
TTTGTATCATTGATCAAGAATCAAGCTCTTGGGTTCATTAATCTTAAAATTTGCATATGCTAATTATTTCTTTATTTGTCTTGAGAATGTTAGTTTTTAGAATTATTTATCTTTACTTTAGACGTTAATTCTTTTGCTAAACACCCCCCCTTCGTGTGTGTGCGTGTGAATTCTATTTATATATATATATATACATATATTATTTATATTTATTTATAGTTCAAAATTGGAGTTAAATGTTGATTATGTTTGATTCTAAAATTAAGTAAGCAAAATTCTCCTCGTGGGAAACGATCCTTTCTTACCATATACTATTTTGTTTAATATTGTGGGCTAAGAATAGGTTAAATTTGTGGCGGTAACGACACGCTATCATATTGAATGCACTACTTTTATTTCTTCGTCTGTTGATATTTTTGAATGATTCAAATAGATGGCATGCAAGGTTAGGACACATAGGACGTGAAAGGATGACTAGGTTAGCTCGAGAAAGCCTTTTAGGCAATCTCGCTAAAGTCAACCTTCCTGTGTGCGAACCATGTCTGGCAGGAAAAGCCTGCCGGAAGCCTTTTGGAAAGGCAAAAAGACCTACTCAACCTCTAGAGTTAGTTCACTCGAACATATGCGGACCCGTAAATGTGAAGGCACGACACGGTGCATCCTATTTCCTCACATTTATTGATGATTATTCGCGCTATGGTTCAGTGTATCTCCTGTCTCACCACTCAGAAGCGCTTGATTGCTTTAAGCGATTCTTAGCGGAGGTTGAGAACCAAAGAGATAGGAAACTTAAAACTTTACGCACTGATGGAGGACGAGAATACTTGTCTGATCAGTTCAGGCAATACTGTGAGGAAAAAGGGATCATAAGACAACTGTCAAGTCCATACACTCCGCAACAAAAAGGTATTGCGGAGAGGAGGAATAGGACACTTCTGGACATGGCCAGATCAATGATGGCGCAAGCAAATCTACCAATATCCTTTTGGGGAGATGCAATCTTAACTGCTGCCAACATATTGAACTGTGTGCCATCTAAGTCAGTTCCTTCGATGCCGTATGAGTTGTGGCATGAAATAAAGCCTAACTTAGAAGGTCTGTGCCCTTGGGGGTTAGCAGGTTTTGTTCATAATACTTCCCATAAGCATGGGAAACTTGGTCCTAGAGCAGTCAAACATATCTTTATAAGATACTGTAGATATCAGTTCAATATCATCAAATGATCATGGTTTGTAGTAGAGGATTTGAGGAGTCCAGAACTGAGTTTAGCATATGGAGAACCGGGCTAGAAAATCGGGTTTTAGCCGGATCAGTTATAAGGGTTAAAAGGGAACCGGAGTCAAAGCGGTTATAACTGTCATTCGCAACGGATTAAAACCGTTGCATGTAAAATCGTTGTTGAAAGCCCGCTGAACAGTTTTGTGCAGTTGAGAACAGAAGTGGTTACAACTGCTTCTACTTCCTGATTCGAGCTCCGTCCTTTATATACATTGAAACCACTTGAAGATGCGAGTTTGATACACATATCTTTTCCTCTGTAAACACTACTCAATCAATAGAATTAGATAGCTAGGGTTCTTGAGCTTAATTTGGTCTGTGAATTGGGGGTTTCTAGTTTTCTGGATTGATTCTTGTAATTGATTAATAAGTGAAGTGAAGTGAGGTGTATGGAACCTCCGTGGATGTAGATCACATTGATCGAACCACGTAAAGTCCTTGTGTTCTTTATTTTCTATTTCTGTTCCGTGTTCGGTTTCATTTGGCCGAATTCTTTGCTATTTTTCATCTTCTTCCTGGTTTGAAAGTTGTTTGTGTGTGTGATAAGAGTTATTTCCTAACAAGTGGCGCCGTTTGTGGGAAACTTGGGCACACACTAGAAGAAGCAAGCAAAATGGCTGGAGTTAAGATGGATGTGGAGAAGTTTTCAGGTAAGAATGATTTCTCACTTTGGAAAATCAAGATGAATGTTGTATTGGTTTAAAATGGTTTAGACTCTGCACTTCTTCCTGCTGATCAATGGTCTGATGCTGAGAAACCAAAGTTTTCAGAAGTGGATAAGAAGGCTTTGAGCCTGATATTTCTGTGTTTGGGTGATAAACCCCTGAGGGAGATATCAAGGTGCAAGAATGCAGTAGAGGTATGGGGAAAATTGGAAGAACTTTATCAATCAAAGTCAATATCAAACAAATTGTTTTTGAAGCAGAAATTGATGTCTTTCAAGATTACTGATGATAAGGCCATTTCTGATCAATTTGATGAATTTGTCAAGATGATTGAAGAACTAGAAGACCTGGGTGTGAACTTGGAGGATAATGACAAGGCTTTGATGGTGTTGAATGTTCTTCCAAAGTCCATGGAAAGCTTTAAAGATGCATTGATGTTTGGGAGGGATGGAAAAGTTAGTTATGAGTCTATCCTCTCAGCTTTGAAGACAAAGTGTTTTCAAAATCAGGGAGATAAGGGCTCTACTCAGGCTGGAGAAGGCTTGAACATAAAGTTCAAAAAGAACTATCAAAAGAAGAAGTTCCAGGGATTCAAGGATAATAAGTCTGGAACTCAGAATTCAAAGAAGAGTGGAGACTGTGTTGAAAATAGAAAATGTTTTCAGTGTAAGCAAACTGGACATTTGAAGAAGGATTACCCACAAAAGAAGAAGAAGCAGGAAAATCAAAGGGCAGAAGTGGCTGTGACTGAACATCAAGATGATGCCCCTGAAGTGTTAAACATCACAGATACAAGGATGGAAAATGAATGGGTTCTTGATACAGGTTGTTCATTCCACATGTGCCCAAATGAATCCTGGTTCAAAGACTTAAAGAAAGAAGATGGTGGGTGTGTACTACTGGGAAACGACCACTCCTGCAGAGTTAAAGGCATAGGATCAATTCAGATCAAGATGCATGATGGAGTCATCAGAACCATTTCAAAGGTGAGGTATGTTCCTGGTCTTAAGAGAAATATTCTATCTCTGGGTTCTCTTGTGGAAAATGGCTTTTAGTTCAACTCCACAGATGGGTATCTCCATATCACTAAACACAACAAACTGGTAATCAAGGGAAGGCAACATAATGGCCTGTTTATCCTCATTGGTTCCCCTGTGATAGGTTGTGTTGAATCTGTGATAAGTAGAGGGGATTTTATGAAGTAGCACAAAAGACTGGGTCATATTTGAGAGAGAGGGTTGAAGGAGCTGTCCAAGAGGGGTATAATTGGTGAAATAGGAAATCAAACACTTGAGTTTTGTGATAAATGTGCTTTAGGAAAGGCCAAGAAGCTGCCTTATGCTAAAGGGGTTCATTCTACTCAAGAACCACTTGATTATGTACACTCTGACATATGGGGCCCTTCAAGGACAGAGACACATGGAGGAGGAAGGTATTTCATGTCCATCATTGATGATTACAGTAGAAAAATATGGGTATATGTCTTAAGGAACAAGAGTGATGCATTCCTTAAGTTTAAAACATGGTTGAGCCAGGTGGAGAATCTAAGAGGGAAGAAATTGAAACATCTTAGGACTGATAATGGCTTGGAATATCTGTCTACTGAATTCACAAGGTTTTGTGAAGATAAGGGCATCACAAGGCACATAACTGTCCCAATGAATCCTCAACAAAATGATGTTGCTGAAAGGTTTAACAGGACTGTGCTTGAGAGAGTTAGATGTATGCTGATTGATGCTGGATTACCCAAATCCTTCTGGGGAGAAACTCTGAACACAGCATGTTATTTGATAAATAGATCACCATCATCAACTCTAGGATTTAAGACTCCAGAAGAAGTTTGGAGTGGAAAGGTACTACACTATGATGACTTGAGAGTGTTTGGTTGTCTGGCTTATGCTCACATCAGGCAAGACAAACTTGATGCAAAAGCACAAGGGTGTGTATTCTTAGGATACCCTGAGGGCATAAAAGGCTACAGGTTATGGTGTTTGGAACAGGGAAACCAGAAACTCTTGATAAGGAGAGATGTGAGATTCAATGAGGATGTGATGGGATACAACTCTACTGGGAGTCAAGAAGAGGCTGATGGTGCTATGGAATCAGAAAGAATTTCCATTCAGGTGGAGCCTACTGATGAAAAGAAAACACCAGAGAAAAATGCCCTAGCTCAACCAGAAAATGACAGTTCATCAGAAGAGGATGAAGATCAACCTGAGATGTCAAATCTCAGAACTTATAGCATTGGTAGAGATAGACCAAGAAGGCAAATCCACATGCCTGATTTCTATGGACAAGCTGGGAGTGTTTACTATGCATTGAGTGTAGCAGAGGACTTGGAGTTTCAAGAGCCAAGCAGTTTCAAGGAAGCAATCAACTGCAGAGAAAGTGAACATTGGATAGGGGCCATGCTGGAAGAAATGGAATCTCTGGAGAGAAACCAAACCTGGAAACTTATAGACAAGCCAAAAGGGCAGAAGTTAGTCAGGTCAAAGTGGATATACAAGAAGAAGGTGGAGGCTGGAAAGGCTGATAGGATCAGATACAAGGCAAGGCTTGTGGCAAGGGGCTTTACACAAAGAGAAGGCATTGATTATAATGAGGTATTTTCTCCTGTTGTGAAGCATTGCTCTATTAGGTTACTGTTATCAAAGGTTACACAAGAAGACATGGAACTACAGCAGTTAGATGTTAAGACAACAGTCCTGCATGGTGATCTCATTGAAAGAATATACATGAAGCAACCTGAGGGCTTTGTGGTTCCAGGAAATGAAGAGAAATTCTGTTTTCTCAGGAAATCACTTTATGGCTTGAAGCAGAGTCCAAGGTAGTGGAACAAGAAGTTCAATGAGTTCATGATCAATGCAGGTTTCATAAGAAGCTTGTATGATAGCTGTGTATACTTTAATAAGGGTTCAAGGCTTGAACAAGTGTTTCTGTTATTGTATGTGGATGACATGCTCAGTGCCAGTAAGAGTATGGAAAAAATACAACAGTTAAAGGGAAGATTGAGCTCAGAATTTGACATGAAGGATCTTGGAGAAGCAAGGAAGATTCTGGGGATGGATATCATTAGAAGAAGGAAGTCTGGAACACTTTGGCTCTCACAGAAGCAGTATTTGCAGAAGGTTGTGGAGAGATTTCACATGCATGAGTCAAGGCCACTAAGTATTCCAGTTAATCAACAAACCAAGCTGTCCGAGGATCAGTTCCCAAAGATAGAAGCAGAGGAGATTCACATGAAGAATGTGCCATATGCCAGTGGTGTTGGCAGTTTGATGTATGGAACAATATGCAGCAGGCCAGATTTGGCCTATAGTGTTTCTCTGGTAAGCAAGTACATGTCAAATCCTGGAGAGACTCATTGGGAAGTTTTAAAACAGGTCTTGAGATATTTGAAAGGCTCAGTCAGTGTAGGTCTGAAGTTTAAGAAACAAGAAGCTGGTGCTGTACCTCTTGTTGGGTATGCTGATGCAGATTTTGTTGGAAACCTAGATACAAGGAGATCTGTTACAGGCTATGTTTTTACTTTGTATGGAACGGCTGCAAGCTGGAGAAGTGTGCAACAACCTGTGGTTGCTTTGTCAACAACTGAGGCAGAATACATTGCCTTAACTGAGGCAATCAAGGAAGCTCTGTGGCTCAAGGGAATTCTTAAAGATTTAGGGATCAGACACGATTGTGTTACCATTCAGTGTGATAACCAGAGTGCACTTCACTTGGTAAAAACACCAAGCCTTTCATGAGAGGTCTAAGCATATTGATGTTAGACTTCATTTTGCAAGAGATGTGATTGAAGCAGGATCTGTAGAGGTGAAGAAGGTTCATACTATGGACAATGCAGCTGATTTTCTAACCAAGGCAGTTCCTGGGAGTAAGATGATTCATTGCTCAAGCCTGATAAGGCTTGAACAGTGTGATTAAATCTGGAAGACAAGGCAGAATGAGGTGATGACATACACTTGAGTTTATTGAGGTGGAGATTTGTAGATATCAGTTCAATATCATCAAGTGATCATGGTTTGTAGTAGAGGGTTTGAGGAGTCCAGAACCGGGTTTAGCATGTGGAGAACCGGGCTAGAAAACTGGGTTTTAGCCGGATGAGTTATTATGGTTAAAAGGGAACCGGAGTCAAAGCGGTTATAACTGTCATTCGCAACGGATTAAAACCGTTGCATGTAAAACCGTTGTTGAAAGCCCGCTGAACAGTTTTGTGCAGTTGAGAACAGAAGTGGTTACAACTGCTTCTACTTCCTGATTCGAGCTCCATCCTTTATCAACATTGAAACCACTTGAAGATGCGAGTTGATACACGTTTCTTTTCCTCTGTAAACACTACTCAATCAATAGAATTAGATAGCTAGGGTTCTTGAGCTCAATTCGGTCTGTGAATTGGGGGTTTCTAGTTTTCTGGATTGATTCTTGTAATTGATTGATAAGTGAAATGAAGTGAGGTGTATGGAACCTCCGTGGATGTAGATCACATTGATCGAACCACGTTAAATCCTTGTGTCCTTTATTTTCTATTTCTGTTCTGTGTTCGGTTTAATTTGGCCGAATTCTTTGTTGTTTTTCATCTTCTTCCTGGTTTCAAAGTTGTTTGTGTGTGTGATAATAGTTATTTCCTAACAGATACTGTGACCACTTGAAAGGCTATGTGATGTATAGTGAACATCTTGATGGAGGAATGACAGAAATTGAGTCACGCAATGTTAATTTCCTCGAGGAGGATTTTCCGACAATTGGAGAAGTTAAAGGAGATCTTAAACTTTATGAGTTACAAGATCCCGAAGACAACGCTGGAATTCTTGGCTAGGATGCAGTTTTACAACCAAATCCAGCAATCGACGGGAATAATGAGAGCGATCTTAGAGTCAGTGGGAGAATTCCATTGCATGAAGACTCTCAAGATCTAGAGTTGCGCAGGAGCAAGCGTGGAACGGTTCCCCGAAGGCGTTTTGAACTCGAAGGGGAATCTTTCATGTGCGCAACAATGGATGTTGATGAGCCAGCCACTTATGAAGAGGCTGTAACTTCTCCAAATGCTAAAGAGTGGATAAGTGCTACGGAAGAAGAGATGAGTTCGATGGCTAAGAACCAAGTTTGGGAGCTAGTCGATCTACCATATGGACGCAAGGCAATTGGGAACAAGTGGGTTCTCAAAGTCAAGCGAAAAACAGATGGCTCGATAGACAAGTATAAGGCTCACCTGGTGGCGAAAGGCTTTACCCAAAGAGAAGGTGTGGACTATGAAGAGACATTCTCCCCGGTGGTGAGGTTTGCCTCTATCCGTCTCATTTTAGCAATTGTCGCCCACCTTGATTTGGAACTGTTCCAAATGGATGTGAAGACAACATTTCCCAATAGAGAACTGGGTGATGAGATCTATATGGATCAACCTAAGGGTTTCAGGTAAAGGGACAAGAGCGCAAAGTGTGCCGCTTAAAGCGTTCCATTTATGGACTGAAACAATCATCCAGACCGTGGTACCTTCGATTTCATCGAGCTATTACTTCGATAGGCTTCACGATCGTTGAGGAAGATCACTGTGTGTATGTCAAAAGGAATGAGAAAAATTTCACAATTCTCTCATTATATGTGGATGACATTTTGTTGGCTGGAAATGATACGGAGATGATTATCGCCACTCAGCAGTGGTTATCATCTACTTTTGAGATGAAAGACATGGGAGAGGCAGAATACATACTTGGTGTTAAGATACACCGAGATCGCTCAAAGAGACTCTTAACTTTGTCTCAAGATACTTATATTAAGAGGGTTCTGGAGCGGTTTCGTATGCATAATGCTAAATCCGTTGACACGCCTATGAAAAAACATTATGTTCTTAGCAAAGATCTATGCCTGAAAATCGATGATGAAAAAGAAAGCATGGCTAAGGTTCCTTATGCAAGTGCGGTAAGGAGTTTGATGTACGCAATGATGTATACTCGACCAGACTTGTGCTTTGCAGTAGGGATGGTGAGTAGGTATCAAAGTAATCCCAGACGCGCTCACTGGGCTGCAGTCAGAAGGATACTTAGATATCTAAAGGGGACAAGTGATTTAGCTTTGTGCTATCACGGTGGCAGTCTGAAGCTACTTGGTTACAGCGATGCTGATGGATCAGCGGATAGAGATGAACGCAAATCCACATCAGGATATGCATTCTTGTTAGGTGGCGCTGCTATCACTTGGTGTAGCATGAAGCAGCCTTGTATATCTCTATCCACTATGGAAGCAGAGTACATCGCTTGTACATCTGCAGTTCAAGAGGCTATCTGGTTGAGAAGATTTCTTCAGACTTTGCGCGTCACGGCGCATGTAGATGATGCAGTAGTTGTCCTTTGTGATAACACAGCTGCACTAGCATATGCTAAGGACCCCAAGTATCATGGGAGGACCAAGCATATTGACACCAGATACCACTTCATCCGAGATAATATTGCGCAGGGGTAAGCGGTTCTCAGGCACGTTCCCACTGGTGAAATGATAGCTGATCCTTTCACCAAGCCTTTGAGTAGGGATGTATTTCAAAGGCATGTTAGGAGTATGAGACTTCGTAGAATTTTAAAATTCTTTTAGCCTGTATGAACAATTTTATTTATAAATAAAATGTGCCCTTATTATATGTTAGAAGTAATGTGTCTATTATATGTGATATGTCACAAGGCTTGGATTGTCCCACTCACACGGGAAATCGCCCTGGTACTTTGGTGAGCGAGCAGGATGAGACTGGCGGATCCAACACTTGAGTGATCACCTTCGTGAAAGGAACAACACGAAAGGTTGTTGCCCATAGTCGCCTTGGCAAGAGGCCAGGATAAGATCATACTTGATCGATTATGCAGAATGTCCTAACTTCATAAAAGCTTCTTAATAGCCGAGTGTGCGAATCATTAGGAGTTGTGTTGGAGACGAATTCCTAGTGGTACACAGGTTAGACGCTAGAAGAGCGATTGGACTAAGACTCGTATGATGTTCAGAGCGTGACATGCCCAAATTTGAGTGGGAGCTCCATCATAGCATGTATTCATACTACATGTGCTTAATGACGACCTTAGTAAGAGGAGTGACCGAATAGATCTCTGCCTTGTCACTGTGTGAGCTCTTATAGTGTTTTTTGTGCCCTTTGGGACTTTGGACTTTGTCATGAAGTGTAAGCTTGATGACGCTACTTTAGCACGTGTTCAATGGCCATGGTTGATACGGTCTGTCGGAGCATGACTAAGAAAGCTGTCAAGTCCAAGCAGATTGACATAAGAGGCCAAGGAAAAACTAAGCTGGTAATGCACTTGTGTGCTATGGCTCATAGGCCGGCCGACTAAGTCGAATTAGTTTTGACATAGTCATGAGCATAAATACAATTTTAGGGGTCAAACATGCTCTATATGCATAAGAGGGCTCAGAGATGTTTGGTCTAGTGCAACCACGTAGTTTGGGGTACACATCGAGTCTCCTGAGTTGATGGGTAATGTTAGTTGGGTGGTAACTTAATATAACTCTCCTCACTTTGTTCCATTCTGTTCTCGCTCGGTCGCACGCCTTAGTCTCTGTATGAAAGAAGAGATATGATGATGAGAATTGTGGAGTCTTTCAGATTCGAATGAGTCGGATCAGATTTGTATGAGTGGGAGATGTTGGTTGCATCCATATCTGATGGATCCCAATATAGTTGGGATATATATCTGACGAGATATTTAATATCTTATTAGATATATTCCCGATAGGGATGGAGATCCTATCCATAATAGGAGACAGATCTCTCCCATACTAGTATATATACGAATATACTAATATTCGTATACTACGAAAAATACCACATAATACGTTTATATCTTGATTCTCTCTAATTCTCTTTCTTGGAGAATCACCGGAGTCCTCCAAGAGCCTAGGGTGTGAAGTAGACGGCGAATACTCTAGTAGTATTCATTAAGACGGGCTAGTAGACGAATCAGAATACGATCCATCGCTTGGGGAATCAACCTAATACTTTTCCGCTGCATATACGATTGAGGTATATCGATTCCTTATTTATGCGTGTATGTGATTTATATGTTTTAATTCCTAACAATAGGAGCCCTCCTCTTTGGGGAATGATCAAGTGCTTGTCAGAGAAGATCCCCATGGATACGTCTAGCAAGGTGCGGATCAACAGGGTACTATGAGGGTGTTTGCAAACATAATTGCAATAATAAGATCACTTTTAAAAAGCATTTTTAATTTGAAGGGTGTCTTCATTCTCATATTACAACTCTCAAATGACTTCCCAAAAGTGCTTTTGAGTATTCTCAAAACTCTAGATTTTGACTTCTTTTGACTTTTTTTTTTTTTTGTTTATCAAATAAATGGAACTATTTATTTATTCTTTTTTATTTGTTTAGAACCACTTTCTTCCCAAACATTACCAAATTCTAATTTTACCACAAAATTAATTTAAATTACTTCTCGAAAATCACTATTATTTGCAAACACCTCTTATATTGGTCTTGTTGGATTTGATAAAGATATACCTTTTGAACGAGATTTGTGTTTTATTGGTCCTCTTTGTATTGAGTTCTGAGATATGATTTCTTGAAACTCAGTCAATCTTGAAATTGTTTTATTGGATCATCAGTAGTGTTTCTTATGCATTGAATTACTGTTTGCTCTATGTATTGGGTTCTGAGGTGTGATTTTGTGGTTGCTGATACCATGTTGATTATGATTTCTTAGTTGAGAATTTTCTTTGGTCATGGTTATGACATGTTTTGTAATCATTCTTTAGCTGAAAGCATTTGTGGTGAACCTTTTATTTGACTTGCGGTTGCTGATATGATGACATTCATTATGATTTCTAAATTGAGAATTTACTTTGGGTCATTGTTGAGCACCTTTGCTTATAAATCTTTGTTGAAAGTCTTAGCAGACTATTGCAGCTAACTGTTAGTTTTTGCTTGTAAGTTAATATTGGCTATTAATGGTATCTCAAGTAATGATTTTTGTAGTGCCTGACCCTCTATTTATGTATTGTCCTTTTGTACTAACTGTACGGTTAAGTAGCTTTGTTGATGTTTGAAACAGATCTATAATGCTTGTTGTGTTGTATCTATTGTAGGAGGAGACATCAACGATCAAGTCTGCTAGCAAGGCGTGGTACAAGACGATGATCTCAGACAACAAGTATACCGAATTCAAGAACTTTACAAAGTGGTTGGGAGTTTTTGCGGGGTCCCTTCTGTTAGAAAGAACACTTAATTTAAGCTTGTTTTAGTATTCTATGTTATTTCAGGTGTAAAATGAATATAATACATCTATTTCTTTATTTATATTTATAATTCTCTTGGTATCAATCTTGCCAACGTAGGCACTTTCATCATTTTATTAAGGTGACGACACATCAAGCAAATAGATTTTATTCCTTTTGGTAAATCAAAGTGTACCAAATCCATAATTGATAAAGCTCAGTTTGCAAATGCACAAGAAAAAGCAAATGAAAAAAGAAGAGGTGATTCTCAACATATACAGGGTGGTGGAGAGGGATACAACCAATAGCATAATCGTTGCAAATCATCAATGCAACTCTTTTTTAAAAAAATAAAAAAAAATCAATGCAACTATTTTAAGTTAAGAAGAAGCAAGAAAAGTAACCTATTTATGTTAGATAATTTTGAGATGTGACTCAGGAGAAAGAGTGATAGTAACCAATGGTAGAAAATATCAAACTCTTACTTAAGTTGAAACAGAAAATTACAAACTCTTAACTCCAAACTAATAATAGGAAATAACAAGCTGTTACTTAAGTCCAAGTAAACTTATAAAGATTCATTAGAGTTTATCACGCTACAAAATGGAGAACTCCGACATATTGTATGATCTTCAACTAGCTTATTTGTTCAACTTCAAACCACCTTCACTATAATCCTCACAGTGATAGGTCGTCACCCCAAATGTTATTGGATCCTGCCAAGTACACAAAGTTAAAAGTTATATATGCAAATACAAGTAAAATAAAAATTATAACATCATTAAATTAAAAATTCAAATTCTTTTACCTGCTATAGATACAAAATCATCTTCATTTAAATCTTGCAACATTGGGTCCCTTTGAGATATGGTTGGCCTGCATATGTGAATTTTTTTTAAAGGTTAAACAAATCGTGTGTACCCGACTACACATTGAGGTAAAAAGGAAAAAAAAAAAAAACCATTGAAGGAATGAAACCTTTTAAAAAATATCTGAAAGTGAACAAATAAATCAATTAATAAAAATTAGAATTGTACCTTTCCGACTCTGTGAGACAATTTCACCTATCATGTCCATTAGAGCCGTAACCACGACAAGATCTTCCTCTAGAAATTGCTTTTTTCTTTAATGATTTCAATCTTTCGGAAGATTGATGTGTCTTTATTATTCCATATTTTATATGCATATCCCCCAATAACTATTCTACTTTTGTATTTTAATTGGACATTTAATTCTCATTGGTTGTAGGAAGAAATATTTGGACTTAAGGAGAAATTGAGCTTAAAGTTGATATTTGAGCTCAAATTATGGAGAATTGGCCAAGATGGACCAGGATATCAGATTAGCTGAGTTGGAGACTGACAGATGGGCTAGAATATCAAGATAAGATTAAGTGGACCTGTTAAGAGTTTTATTAAATAAAAATTCTTATTCATTATTGTAATTATTCTAGATATTATTTAGATATTTCCTTTTTAGATATAAGATTTGATTAGGAGTAGGAAAATGAATCAATATTCCTAGCGTGATTTATATAGAGGCGCTCCAGCCCAGCGATAGAATTCCAATACTCTCTCTCTCTCTCTCTCTCTCTCTCCCTCTCCAGTACAATTCACGCCACTTTTACAATATTTTTCCTTTTTTCTCTTTTCTTATTCCTTCAAGACAATTGCTAGACTACTTTTTATGAAGAATATCAATTCCAGCATGCGTGGCTAAGGTTATTTTCTGATGTTGTTGTAAGGCTATGTTATACCGTTCTTGTTTAATTTAAGTATTTATGGATTCAAGCATATTTATATATAAATTATTTATGAAATTGAATTGATAACTCAATTATTATTTAATTTCTTACTGCTATTCATGAGTTCTTGATCTGTAATTGTAATGAATGATTGAACGCTAGAAGCATTAGGTTAAATTAATCATGCTATCGTAATTGCTTTAAACTAATTGAATCCATAAGCTAATTATTTATAGCTGCAGCTATCTCAGCTATGAGTAATTAGGTTTAACTGTTTTCATAAATCTTCATGCTGTTATTAACGCGGTATGGAACGCTATCGTGCCCAACTCGTTAATGATACATATTGACTGATTGCTGGGATTAGTCAATTACTTTAGGAAAACATAAGATTTATTATGTCTATCCTAATAAATCTTTTGTTAAACAATTGAATTGCAAGAAATCTATTTATGAACATATGATCAATAATATAATTAGATGTCAGACCCTTGGATCAGAGTTTTTCTGATATTGTTAATCTCATCGATTTTAATTCTGTCTTTAGTTATTGAATCAATCATTAATTTCTTAATTGCTTAATTAGTTAATTATAGTAATTATCTTAATACAAACCAAATTCAAATCCCCCCTTTTACTTGCTTTTATACTCAAAGGAATTTAATCACTGTTCCCTGAGGAATCGACCCTACTTGCCGCTTACTCGTAATTTGTTAAGTAGGAAATTTATATTTGGTGGTTCAATACCCATCAAGTTTTGACGTCATTGCCGGAGAACAACGTCGAATGAAGTTCTTTTAAGTTATTTTATTTTATTCTACTTGTTCGTGGTTTATGCCTCATACTTCTTGTACATGTGAACTGATATATGATCCTGAAGTCGAGAAAACAGCTAGGAAATTGAGAAAAAAAGCTAGATTGCGAGCACAACAGGCATCAAATTCTTCTCGTGGCCTGAATTTGATACTTGATTTGCCTGATTCAGAAAGTGAGACTAATTATTATCAGAAGGAAGTGAAAGTCATGAGATAGAAATTACAGATAAGCGAACTCTTCGAGAGTTTGCAAATCCCGATGTGAACCAGCATCCTTTGTGCATCCAGATACCTGCTACTAAAGCAACATTTGAATTGAAATCCGGTCTAATCCATCTGTTGCCAGCTTCACATGGTATTTCTGGTGAAGATCCCCACAAACATCTGAAAGAATTCCATGTGGTGTGCACTGCAATGAAACCACACAATGTGACTGAGGAGCAAATATCTCTACTAGCTTTTCTATTCTCCTTAGCTGATAAAGCTAAGTATTGGCTCTACTATCTTCCCTCCGGGTCCATCACTAAATGGACAAAGATGAAGAAGCAGTTCCTAGAGAAATTTCATCCATCCTAGCCAAGACCCCCTAGACTCTACTTCCCTGTTTGGTAGGTCTTCTCTTCCATAGGTCTCCGTCCTACCAATTAGGTTTGATTGATTTAGGTTCCGGATTGAATTTCCTTCCCAACTAATCTAAAGCATAAAAATTTAATCTTAAGTTCATTTAAAATCAAATCAAATTTCCTCGAAATGGTGGCAAACCCGAGCCTAGGTTCCAATTATCCTTTCTCAAATGCACAATCATACAAAATAGGGCTAAATTATCGAAAGCTCAAGCCACCGAGTCAAGCCTATAATCAAGCCCTAATTTCGTATGAAAATAATAATAAATCAACTAATCCTAACCCAGGTTACCACAACCCACAACAATCCAATAATAAATCAACTAATCATCAACCCTGAAGCTTGGGCTACTCCTGGGCTTTGGGAAACATGAAAGCGAAGCACAAATCATCAAGGCATATACAAGAATCATCAATATCAAGCAATAAAAACAATAAAAACTGAAAATAAAGAGAAGGGAAGAGAAATGCTCAATAATGTGATGAATCCTGGAAATACTCCGACAATCTTGGCGGGTTTCACAAGCCCGTGACTAGCCTTCGAGTTCTCCACCAAAGATGACTTCCTCCTTGAAGAGGAGGAAGAAAAACCCTAGTTTTCTAAGCTAAAATATGAAAATAAGAGAGAAAAGAGTGTAGAGAAAGATTTTATGAAAGGAGGCAAATGTTGTTCAATGTTGGATTCTTACAAATGATAGGGGAGGGGATATATATAGGTCCCTCAACCCTCAAAATCAGCTGAAAATAAGCCCTAGTAAGGGCAAAGTGTAAAAATACAAAAAGGAGTGCTTGGTCCTTTAAGTTGTTGAGTCGAGCCCCTTGTGCGTGCTTGACTTGTCCTTCTCGTGATTTCTAGGAAATATCCATCGGAATCAGCCTTCGACTTCAACTACAAAGTTGTAGATCTTTGTCTTGGATACACGTGGCAACTTGGATCACTCGAATTGGAGCTCGGACAAGGAAGTTATTCGAAATACGGAAACTGCACGAAACAGGGTATGCACACGCGAACCGGCCTCGAACTACCGGTCCGGAAGTCGGGCCGGTCGTTACAACGGCAGCGAGTTGCGCGACATTATGGACCGACTACCGGTGGTCTTGCCGGTCCGGTAGTGACCCCGGTCGTTGGTCCATTTCTCCTGTTTTGCACCTCCGTCTTCCGTCGCTGTTTCGGACCCTTTCCTCTCGTTTTCTCGACCCGACCCCCTCACAACTTTTGTTCGTGACACAATGAACTTCGATTTGAGCTCTTATTGGGCCCAATTTGGCATTATTTGGGCCTCTATTTGTAGGCTAGAACGTGGCATATATGCGATCGACCTCTTCTTCTTTGTTTCTCCAATTTGAGGCCTTTTCATCCATTTTCTCAGCCCGACTCCTCATAAATTCTACTCGTGACTTGATGATCTTCAGTTTGGGCCTGACCCCCGACCTATTTTGGACCCGTTTGGCCTCGGGATACGGGACGGAGTATGAAAATGGATGCGAACGATCTTCTAAATTCTTCCGAGTTTCCTAACCTTCAAAATACGACTCAAAAACACCTAAAAGCACATCGAATCATATTAAAAAGGAAAATCAACCCGGAAATACAATAAAACATAAAATCGCACATAAACAAAACGATCACATGTAATTTTCCACAAAATATGAACGTAAAAAGTGCAAGAAAAATGGTAATTTTCGCATTCATCAGGTTCCGGGCGCAGATAACTGGGATACAATCCCTTGCTCTGACAAGTAACCCAAAAATTTAATGCGAAGGTATTCGTCCTCACGATCAGATCTTAGAAACTTGATACTACTTTTCCTATGCTATTCTGCTTCAGCCTTAAACTATTTGAACTTATCAAAGACTTCAGACTTATGCCGCATTAGGAAAATGTATCTGTACCTCCAGTAATCATCGATAAAAGTAACGAAATACTCGAAAACACCTCTCGCTTGAATCAACATTGGACCACATACATCAGTATGAATGAGTTCTAACACTTCAGTGGCTCTATTCCCCTTAGCCCCAAAGGCTCTCTTAGTCATTTTACCTTGTAAACATGATTCGCATGTTGGAAACAGCTCTACTTGGAGTGATTCTAAGGAACTGTCACTCACCAACCTTTGAATCCTTTTTAGATTAACATGACCAAGTCTAAGATGCCACCACTACAAGAACTTTATAAATAGACAACAGATTTTATTTGTTGTGTAGTTATAAATAAGTCTGTTATTAATAGTGTTGTTGTTAAAAGTACCATTTTAACTACAATAAAAAACAGTTGTCTGTTCATCAATAAACAACGGTGTACACAACAGTACAAAACCGTTGTCTATTCAATTACAGACAACAGTGGAAAACAGTTGACATTCTTGTAAAACCATTGTCTTTATAAGTAAAGATAACAGATAAAAACCGTTGTCTTTTCTGACAAAGAAAACAAAAAAAAAAAAAAAATTAAAAAAATCGTTGCCTTTCAATGAAAGACAACGGTTTTATTGTTGAATTTGTTGTTAATTTTCAAATTCACATATAAAACACTCAATAATAAATAAATCATAAAATATTAAATGCAGAACATCAAATAAAAAACTTATGTAAATATAAATAACACTAAATACCATAATACAATCCAAATTGTTTAACTAATTCCAAGAATAAAACTAAAACAACATAACAATGTTATCTTAATCAATGAATTATCCTCAATTATGAAACTCAAAATAAAAACAAATTCGAAAAGTACATTAAGAATAAAACCCGGCCATTCCTTTATGAAATGCAACATCAATCTGCTCAAACTTGGTCCTGCATGACATCTCAAAGGCAGGAATTATCGAAGCTTCCAAACTTGATTTCTATTAGAGCAGGGTTAATCCAATGAAGTCGGCATTAAAGAGTTTGTAATATATGCTTACCTTTAGCTTCCCTGAGGAGTTAGAGATCCATTAGTTTATCTAGATGTTCTAGCCAAAACCGAGCATATTGTACTACGAAAAAACCAGCCTGAACATTTGGAATCCCCATCAATGCACAGCACACGCAAATTACAACATTCTATCTCTTTGCTAAGATCTTTTTGTATAATCCAGTATAATTTTGCGGCTTCCACCCTTGTTCTCCTTGATACTACACATATAAGTTTCTTTTTTTGTGAATCATATGTGATGGATTAAATACTAATAGTAGCTTGCTCAGGTTTTTCAGTTATTCAATCTTACTCTTATACACAAGATGCAAAACGTGGAAAAGAATTTACGAATTGAATCCAAAGTCCATACTTGAGAAATCATCCCACTCACAAGACATCCATAAGTTACTAAAGCATTCAAGCGTAGATCGAATATCTCCCTGCCAACAGACTCGTATATAAATGCATCTCTAAATTTATTATTCTGACAAGATTAGGCAACTATGAGTTGCTTTCATTAACTTTTTTTTAGGTACAAAGTACAAATTATAGTGTGAAGAACATAAACCAAGAAAAGATATAACTTACCATTCTCATCTATTGGAGCATCATAATCATAGCTTGTCGTAATGAATGGTTCCCCAGAAGTTCGGCCAAAGTTAGTTCCACCGTGATACTTTTAAAATGCAATAAAATTGCGTAGAAAGTTCTTGAGAATCTTGTTTTATAAGTAGAATTAGGCTGCAAATGTCATAGGGAAAAACAAATTGTTTAATAGTAGGAACCAATTTCTTGCATACTGAACTGATCTACAATTATTTTTAACTTAAGTTAGGCAGAATATGATTGAGCTGAATTATGAAATCATACATTCATGTGATAAGGTAGAAAGCACGGAATGTAGCAAAAAGTTACAGAGTTTCTCCAATTCTCTAATTTATCATCTGGGCAAAACTGAAAACTAGGTTTCTTAGAGAGAGAACCAGGTTTTAGGAAGAAAATAACGATAAAAAATGGGGAACAAAGAAACCCTATGATTCATTTCTGAAACCATAGATCTTATAATAAATTAACATCAAATAATAAATTATGAGTGCATGACGAAGATTATGATGATAA
This sequence comes from Ajuga chamaepitys, assembly GCA_958295605.1. Classification (NCBI taxonomy): domain Eukaryota; kingdom Viridiplantae; phylum Streptophyta; class Magnoliopsida; order Lamiales; family Lamiaceae; genus Ajuga; species Ajuga chamaepitys. The sequence goes on from OY282500.1 coordinate 21,821,491, forward strand.
GGAAGACAAGCAGTAAACTAACCATAGTAGATTATCGAGAAAAACAAAGAGAATGATTTCAATCCATATACCTATAAAGCGTAACAAAAATCCAAATTCTTCTCATAAGGAATACGATTCTAGATTTTTCGTCCTCTTTCGAAAACAAAGGCAACACAATTGAGCCACTAGCCTTCAACACAAGAAGAAGCTTCAATCAAAAAATTTCAACGAAAATTGATCCACTATAAATTTGTTGTTTCCTCTTTTCATTTCCTTGTGGATTGGGTTTGTCAAAGTTATCAAGATTTGGCTACATTAAGCTTCTTCCTCGTTCAAGATTCTAATTATTTTGAATTTGTAATAATGGAGCAATTTTACTAAAATATATAACCAGTTGTAAAGAGATCAACCTCGGCTTGAGTGTTATTGTAATTAAGTTAATATCTATGACTTTTTCATAACTTATATTATTTTATAACGATAATTCTGAAAATTATTTAAATGGTTAAATTTTAAATTATTGTTAGTTGGGCCTCTGAGTAAAAGTCCTAGCTTCATCACCGCGTCTAGCGTGGTCTTAGGTTCGAAACCCACAAATGTGAATTTTCTTTTTATGTTTTATTGCTTATTATCTTTATATAGGTTAGTTGTAGCTCAGAAAGCTCGAGTGACTGATCATGGAAGGTTGCGTTCAAGCCCTACCAATCTTTATTTTTAATTAATCATTTTCCAAATATATCTTATTAATATTTTAATAAATATTAATTAGTAAATAAATATTAGTTAATTCAATAATAAAAAATAAAATAATAATTAAGTTAATAATAATGAAAAATAAATTAATGATCAATTATAATATTTTAGATACTTGATGAAAGTTTTTAGATGCAAATCTGAATGAATAAACAATAACTATAATATAGCCTTTTGCCATGACATTATACCTATTATGATTCTAAAAGACAATAATAGGTATAAGTAACCTAGTAATCATATCAACAATTTCATACCTGGTCCAAAGAAGATGAAGAAGATTATCAGTGGAGAATAGAGGCAAGATACACACTTTAAAATTTTAAAATATCCAAACTAGAGTCAGACTTTTATGATGGGAAAGAAAGACAAACAAAATAAACTAGATGTTCGCAAGTTAGATGCAAAGTTGCAGAAAATGAATGTGAACGAGATAATGGCAAGAGGATAACAACATGAAGAAGATAAGAACACACTACGATCTACTCCACCATCTGTCATCTCAACTATCACCTGATAATCCAATCCAGTTTTTAGACCTCAATGAGAAATGTGCTATGAAAGGCACTTCAAACTATTAAGATAAATCTTTAACCTGGATCTTAACTAACCTACTGAACGGGCTTATCGTAATCCTTCGGTTTCATAAATTCAGTGATACAAAATTTCTTTGCTGCTAGAAACAAAAGCTAGCAATTAGTCATAATAATTGACTGCAACCATCATATTTCATATAAAACACATTAAAAATTTGAATATTGAACAGAACCTTCAGCAGCACGACCTGGGTTTGAATCAATGTCGAGAATCCTTGAAGCCTCAGCAATTCGAGCCCTTCAGCAACCTAAAAAGAAGGGAACTAACACTTACAACCATTATTTTTTATGCTAGAAAAAGAAATTGTGACTACTGATACTCATAGCAAGCCCAACAGTCCCTAATCTGAAAATAGCAACAATCGAACCCTTGGTCAGTTTGGCAACATCCACAATTGCACCAAGCCCTCTAATCCCAGTAATGTAACTCAATTAATAAACAATGTAATGAAAATATGATATATTTTCATCTAATACACCTATCAAATTCCACAGCTGAGAGTGCAAACTTTATCCATTAGCACAATTGAACTGATCTTCTTAGTGTCCCAATATACAATTTTTATTGTGTGTATATATATATATATATATATATATATATATATATATATATCGTATATTAGGACACTAATTTTTAGGACATTTTTTGCTGTGACATCTGTAAATAGCACAAACCTATGTAAATATGAGAAAACTAGAGTTAAAAAAGAACTCAATAAATACTTGAACTAAGCCTAAAACTTCAAGAAGCTTCTAGTATGAAGTCCATATACTCAACCATTTTCAAAGTAACATTGAAACCAAGCAACCTAGTTTGCATAAATTGTACTTTGGGGAAGGAAAGAAAAACTTTCACAAAGCGAGATCTTTTAAGAGCATATTTCTCTTTCCACGATTTGCATTGTTGACTAAATTGACTACGTACATACCTCCGATAAAGGGTCCCTGTCCTTGTACAATGTTTTATTCGGTACAAGAATATCTGCTTCTTTAGCCTGAAATTGCAAATAATTTTGACAAAAGTTAAATCTATAAGTAATGAAACAAAATACAGACTTGGTAAAGGGAAGGCAAACAAACACAAGAATGAGATGAACAGAGACCTTAAGCATCCTATAGCATTCACCTAGAGGAGGCAGGCCATCAAGGATTCTACGGGACAAATAATCAATGGGCCAAGCATGTTTGAAGAAAGGGAGCATGTTTGACGAATGCAACTTCTCCTATCTTTGTAACTGATTCATCTTATCTTAATACTCTCCCCTACACCCAATCTAGAGACTCCATCAATATGAATCATACAGAATAGAATAAATTTGAGAAAGTGAATATATGAACTTCCTCTATAATAAAAAAAATACCTCGTTGACAAAACCTCTTCACGTCTAATTTGACTCTCCTCCTCGGCGACTCCTAGCAAGTATCTAACTAAACTAAAGAGGAAAATAACAATTTATGAATCACATTACACTATATGGGTAGCATCTCAAATAATGACCGTATAGGTAATAGACACAATTCAACATAGTAAAATAGGAAATTGAAGTTCTAGTTGAAAATTGATTTTTTTTTTTTTTTTGGAATATTCAGACATTCTACAGAAATTTAGAAAGTACCTATTCAATTCTGAAACAACTTGAATTCTACATTATCGCTCAATTACACATCCTACTATCATTAATTAAACAACACTATTTTGAAATTCAAGTTCATTTTGGTTCTTGAGGTTTCTCAAATCGAATTTCATAGTCAGATCAGCAATATTAGGACAGTCTTCCATCACAAATTGTAATCACATTTGCATGATGTATAGAACAAGACATTGTACCAATATCCATATAATAGTTATTTAATTCTCGAACAACTTAAAATCTACACTATCGCTCGATCACACATCCTACTAAAAGAAATATAAAAAATTCAACTTCAACTTTCCAAAATTCAAGTTCCTTTTAGTTCTAGAGGTTTCTCAAATCCAAATTCATAGTCTGATCAACAATATTAGGACAAAAAAATAGAATATACACAAGTGGGGTGGGGGGGGGGGGGGGGTGGTGGGGGGGGGGATGGGGCAAAAGATTGATAAAAATCGAAGAAGACATGGTATAAAAAAACATTACTAACTCATCATGCAATGGTCAAAATCCAAAAATATGAATTACTTACTCAATGTATGAGTATATGATGAATTTATTCAAATGACGACCAACGTGGAGCTACAGATCCGAACAAAGATAAAGTTTTTAATACAAATACCTAGCTTCAAACCAGAAAACACGAAGAAATCAATAAGAATCTCAAGATACAACAAATTGTGGGAAAAAAGGAGATTGAAAATCTTAAAGGAATACTCAATGAAGACTAATTTCTACCACCAATGAGGAGAACCTTGATAAGATAATCATAATCTACTCGTGCCCTTGCCAATGGTGCCCCATCCTATAAACTATTGTATTGCTAAAAAATGAGCTTACCAGATATATTGGACCTTGAGAAGATATAACAGATTGCATATCTCAAGAATCAGAAACATATCCCAGTTGATATCATATGCGATGGACCATTTCAATAGACTGGTTGAGCTGCATCAACGCGCTAATTAGTGCCATAACCATAAAAAAAAAAAAAAATTGGATACGAAACTGAGCCGTAATGATAATATTTCGACTAATTAGCTCTAATATATGGATGTTTTAGTTGTATTAATATAGTTCACTGGTCTTTGAAACAATGACCTAATTTCTGATTCTATTTTATGTCAAATAACTTCATAATATGGGATTAACAACTTTATGAATGTATATAAGATGCCAAGGTTCTTCTCTCAGCTCCTATTGAATTCCCCTATATGCAGCATATAGAATCTGAGTTTTAGCTTTTTTCCGTAATAGGGGGAGAGAGTACATATTCATAAAACATAAACTAGGTATATTACATTAGCGTTAATACGAAAACAAATAAGATATTAAAGCAAGATTTTATTCAAACTCTGGACCTATTGCCCTTCGGCTTCAATATTATTATATTACATCCCCTAAATTACTTCTTTATTTATTTTAACAAAAATACTTTAGTAATCATAAAAGGATACAAAGGTATGAGGGATCCTTTTACGGTACTAACAATGCCATTTTAGAGAACATTTCTCAAATTTCAAACAATTCACTGTGATGAATTTCAATTACATATCAACGTTAAGTAATTGAACTAGTTATATGGTCCACAAGATCTCCATTTTCAGTTAATAACGAAAAGCTAGAAATGTTTTGTACAGAGAGGAATATTGGTCGAGATTGATATGAAAGTGAAGAAAAAGGTATTATTCTTACAACGGAAAGTGTTTGACCTTTCGGCAGTAACGACGTTGGTGGAAAAGTCCTCGGTGCAAGCAAATTGCAGAGCCGAGACTGCAACAATTCTGCTTATGCTTATCACCATTGTTGTTCTTCCTCAGCAGGGAGTCAATGAGAACCACCTAAATTTCCTCAAGTAAAGATAATATTTAAACTGAAAACATAAGAAATTCTACCGAACATGCCTAGAATTTCAATCGACCAACTGAATTATTAAAATTCCAGAAACAAAATCGTACAAAATTTTAAAAGAAAAATCTCAGAATTGCGCATTAGAATCAAGAAAATTGTGATTTTACACAATATATATATATATATATATATATATATATATGATAGCGTACCTAAATTGAGATTTGAAACTGCAATTAGTTATTTCTAAGCCTTCAATCACTGGAGATGGTGATGACACTAGAGTCGATGGACCAGCGTAATCGATTATCAAACTCGTATATGTGTGTGTTTGTGCGTGTGAGAGAGGGGATCCGAGAGAGAGCGCGACAAGAGGGGGGCTGAAATGTAACGAATTGAAATGTGAGAGGGTGTATCGAATAAGGGGTATTTAAACATTCAAAATTAGTTCTTAAAATATATTCCCCTTGTTTGTAACCTTATAAATGGGTCCTAAAACAACTTTTGCAAAATAATTAAAAATTAATCTGAAAAGTTGTTAACATTCAACTTCTATCAGCTTTTAACTTTTTATAATCATTTATTTCCAAAAGCAACCAAATTTTAACTCTTTTACGAAAATCAATTCAAAGCGTAATTTTAAAAGCATAATTATTTACAAAGACATCGTAAGTATCATTGCAAGTATAGACTAATGAGAAAGTGTCCCCAATAGTTGCCTTTTTAGTCACTCGACAAATTGACCAGAATAAGTCTCAACACATAATTGCATTTTTAATCACTTTACAAAATTGACAACAAAATAAGTGTCTCAATACATAATTTGTATTGTACTGCGCGTTTTGTAAGTAGTGTAGTGAGAGAGAATAATATGAGTTTAGAGAGAGAAGGAACAATAGACGGTATATTTACAAAAGTATGGGGTCGTGTTCGAATCGATTTGAAGTATATATAAAAAATTATTTGAGACATATAATTATTATATTATAAAATAAATTGTTAATTTCGAATTAATTCGGGTCAAAATTGGATTAATCAATTCGTGTTGGGTTGGTTTCAATTTTCTCTCAATAAATTCATTTCGGGTTGGGTCGTGTTAAGAATTGAGCAAAGTTCGGGCCATCTCCTTTAAATAAAATGCAATATATAAAATAAAATCATAGTTATTATTTTATTTCAAATATATTATTAATTATTAAAATTATGATGAAGAGTTTATTAAAATATCTAGAACATACTCATAATGAAATTTAAATAACACAACATATTTTTACAACATAATAAAAGTATTGTAAATTAAAATGCCTTTCTAACAACAATTTTCAAAAACTGTTGAGAATAGTGTTGTCTATTGAAGCAATGTATTGTCATAGACAACAGATTTTGGCAACTATCATTAAAAGTGTCGTTCATCTGTGGAAAAAGACGCTAATAGACAACATATGTTGAAAACCGTTGTAAAATTGTTGTTTATTAGCGTGTCTTGATGTTAATAGACAACAGATAGTGGTAATACCGTTGTTAATTCATGAATAGACAGCACTGCTGGAAAAAACCGTTATCTTTTAACTGATGTCTATTTATGAAATTGTTGTAGTGCACATAAGTTTTTTGTTCATATTTGAAGAATACTTTCTTTTTCTAGAAATAGTAGATGTGTTATATGACACATTTTGTATGATTGTGGGTTGTGCAAAGTTAATATTATAGAGATTGTTCACTAATGTTCCATAACAGATAACTTCATTATTACGAGTAATAATAACATTCTTATTAAAAGAAACTGAATATCCATCAAAAAACAATTTAGAAACTGAAATTAAATTCTTTCTAAAACTTGGAACATAAAGAACATTTCTCAAAACTGAAGTCTTTCCCATAAAAGATAAGTGCACATCTCCCGCTGCAACAAGTGCTACTCTTGCATCATTGCCCAAGGTGATGGTGATCTCACTCCCACTAAGTTGCCGGGTTTATTGGAACCCCTGAGAATTGAAACAAACATGGTCAGTGGCTCCCGTTTCCACCACCCATAATTTGGAAGAACATGCCGCTAAACAAGTTTCAATAACTAGTGCATGACATTTACCTTATTTTTCTGCCTTTTTAGGCTGGGGACAGTCCGCCCTCCAATGTCCTTTCAGACCGCAGTTGAAAGACTTTCCCTTGTTTGTTTTCTTCTTAATACCACCTTTAGCAGGGATCTTTCCCTTACGTTTGAGATTAGCCTGTTTTTTACTTTTGGTTTTCTTCTTCTTCTTTCCGCCTTTCGACGCAGAAGAGGAAGGTGTACTGCTAGTCATCAAGGTTTGGCTTCTCGGCCCCATAAGCATCTCTGCCGCAACCAAATCTTGCATGAGCGCAACCAACGTACACGCTTGACCATTCATGGTATAGTTTAGCTTAAACTCCTCAAAAGTTTTCGGCAGATAGTGGAGTATGATATCGACTTGGGTACCCGCATTGAAATCAGCACCAAGAATCTCAAGCTTGTTAAGGTATCCTATCATTCTAAGAACGTGATCCTTTACGGGCCTCTCTTCAACCATATTCTGCGACAACAAATCCTGCATGGCCATCTGCCTAGCCGTAATGTCTGCAGCGGTTCCCATGCTCTGGTGTTGGTACTCCAACACATCTGACATTGAAGCCAGAATAGTGCACCTAGCCAGTTCATCGGATCTCAACCATTGCCTATGATATTCCCTATCTTCATCACTAGTTTAGTTCGTAGGCTCAGTTGGTCTAGGTTCATCAAGTACAAACTTGTGTCCTTCAGTAGTCAGGACTATCATTAAGTTTATTTTCCAATCTACATAATTCGTCCCTTCTAATTTGTTTTCTTTGAGTATGTTAAACAGTGGATTAAAGCTTGATATGTTGAATTGAGAATAAAACATGCATTCTTATTAACATCCAATTAACACAAAAATTATCACAAAATTTGATCACATGTGTTATATCAAAATCTCACAAAACGATATATACATGCATCAGCTAACATCTTAAAACAATTTAAGCAAGTCACATTGAGTATGAACGTTTACTTAAATACATTTTAGCAGGTTACAAACATAACAATCACAAACCTTTAATTCACAAATTAATAGTCGACTTATTCTTTGGCCATATAAAATTGACAGGGACTTCGTGGGGAAGTAAATTTTATCAATTTTATATCTAAGTATTAACCGTAACTTAACACAGGATTATTACTCAGTTTTGTATAAGCCTTCGTTGGGAAGGTCATATCGCCACTTAAAATAACCCATAGTTATCTTACAAAATTTAGTCTAGTGAACTCATTTTTGGCATATCCGTTAAGGAGAAAGGCGCATGCCACTGCGTAGCCAAAAATTCACTTTAATAAATTAGTGATGGAGGCCATTAATTAATTTATTATCCATAATAAATTAAGATTAAAACACTTCGTAATTTTGATCAATGAGATTTCTATGTTCCTCATACACAAAGTAAAACAAAACATAAATTAAACACATCTAAGACAATTAAATCCATTTATCATGGTTTAAATTTCCCATTTGAAACGAGACACCCAACTGCTCGAAGAATGGGCCTTCAAAAACTGGTCGCATAGTCTTCATCATATCATCCGTCGCGGGCGCGACTCACTATCGCGGTCGTGACTTCTTCAGCGTAGAATAGGCTGCAGTTCAAACCACCCATCGTGGTCGTGTATGGTGCTCGTCGCGGTCAAGACAAGTACTCGTCGCGGTCGCGACCCTTTGGCGTAGAGCAGTCTGCAGTTTTCACCGTCTTCAATTCTTTTAATCCGTCTTCGTGTTCGTCTTTGATCCGTTACAATTTTATTTACAAATAATAAATCTAACATCTAGACTAATTTATTACAAAAAAAAAGACCTAATATGCTCATGGATTTTCTCACGAGAAAAAAGAATCTGAACGAATCAGATTAAAAAAAAAAAAATTCAATCCAACATGAATTTAAACATACATAAAAAAACCATGATAATTGGATTCCTGCAAAACAGATCTAACAGTTCTACTATCCAATTTCAATTAAGACGTAAATTTGATTTTTGAAAATTAAATTCAAAACTACAGAGCTCGAATCAATGGCTCTGATACTAGTTGTTGGGGAATCGAGGATTGTGCCAAGGATCTATTCGGGTTGTAATTTGAATTTCAATTTTCAATAATCAAACAACAATGATATGAACTCAAATCATATAATTCATGTAATTAAATCAAGGTAATCATACAATAGACCCTAAGCATGCGGAACTAAGGGACTATAGTATTTTACCTTCGAATCGGAGAGACACCATTGAGAAGAATTCATCTTTCAACCCAAAGATCTTCTTGAGTATTCCCTAAGTCCAAACTCGCTCACTCGGTGGAAAATCAAACTAACTATTTAACTCTCAAGGAAATGATTAATTTTCAAGAAAAAACATCCACTCACTTATAGGGGATAGGGGCCGAAATCTGCCCCCTTCAGGATTAGGAAATCCTCTCCCACTTGCGAGAGAAAAATATGGATAAATCCTAATCCCATTAGGAATTAGATTCTTCCATATCTTTTCTTTCCTTAACTTCTACTTCTAATTAATCCTTATCATTTTAGTTAATGGAATTCTATTGGACTTCTCAAGGGGCCTTTAGGAGGAATAGTATTGGGCCTCCCAATAGGCCTAGATATCCATATTGAGCCATCAATATTATTCTAGCCCATTAATATTAATTAATTCCATTGTAGAATTAATATTGAACTACCCATCCTAATTCATTTTACGAAATATGGCTCCCGGTTGTTTTTCCGATGTTTAAGATTCAACGTTCGTTAATTAATTTAAGCTACTGAATGCTTTAATAAATTAATATATTTTATTCCTTGAGAACAAACAGCTCAACATTATCATACCGGAAGTTAATCCACTGTATAGGTTTGATATGATAAACATTCTGAGCCCATCAAGGGGACATAATCAACTTGTTTTACCAAGACACGATTTTCAATATTAATTTAGCAATCTGTCATATAAGTTATAATATTGCCCAAAGTATAGAGTATTGAGTCCCAATGACTCTTTACCCATAATAAATCAAAGAAACATTTACAATCCCAATTAAGTGACAAAAATTAAGAAAACAATAACCATTGAGATCTAATTTTTTCTTCAAGTCAGTCTAGAAAAATTATCTCGCTTTTGGTCCAATTCAGTGCAATAAATGCACTAGTGTAATTTCTTGGTCAAGACAAACCAATCCGAGCCTTACACATCAACTTCTACCAATGGATTGTTCAACTCTATCTAAGTTGTGAATCTTTATACTTATTACAAGGAACCGACAATGTGATCTACTAAATATGACATTGTATACAATGTAAAGTATCCAAACATTATGCAATAAATATATATAACATTCATAATATTTAAAGCAAACAATGATAATTTATTTTCATTCAATAATGTGCAAGAAACAGTTTATATACAAAAGAACACTTAAAAGTATGTTTTACAGTATAATCCTAACACATAGAGCGATCAACAATTTGTACGGCTATTGTAGTGGGTTTCATTGTGCATATTCCTAATTTTTCAGATATCGACAAAGGCATTAAGTCGATACTAGCTCCTAGATTGCACAATGCTTTATCAAAGGCTAAATTACCTATTTTACATTCAAGAGTGAAACTACCTGGATCTTTGCGCTTCAATGGTAGCTTTCTTTGGATCACTGCACTACACTCTTCTATCAGATTCACCGTCTCGTACTCTTCCCACTTCCTTTTCTTTGCAATTACCTCCTTCAAGAACTTCGCATAATTAGGCATTTGCTGTAATGCCTCAACAAAGGGAATGTTGATTTGGATCTTCTTCAGCACATCCAAAAAGTTTGCGGATTGCTCATCTATCTTCTTCTTCCTTAGGACCTGTGGAAACGGAATAGGAGGGACATATTTTGGTATATCAACTTTTATTTCTCGCCCCTCACTTGGTTTCAAGGCTTCTTTTTGCTTCTTTGCCATTCCTTGCGTCCCTCTTTCTTCTTTCAATTACTCCTTCTCCACTACATTCTCTTTATCACCTGAAAACTTTGGACCCTCATACTCAGTGCCACTTCTCAATTGAATAGCTTGACATTGCTCTCTCGGATTCACCCCTATATCACTCAAGTATTGCCCCTGCTTATGCTGGGTCCCAACAATCTTTATCAATTGACTCATATTAGTAGAAATTTCAGTAATGCTACTCTCAAGCCTCTTCATGTTTGTTCCCTGTCCAATCATGTTCTTGTTCAGCTCAATAAACTCTCCATCCATCTTTCTTTCCAGTTGAATTAATTTTTCATCATACTTGGTGAACTGTGACTGCACTATCTCCTCTTGTGTTGGCTTCTTACCATCATGAATCATACCATTCGTGACAGCGAATCAGGGTAGCGGATTAAGTGAATTCTTCGTATTTCCATAAGAGAAGTTTTGATGATTCCAGTTAGGTGGGTACTAATTGTACCTCGGTTGATTATTCTGGAAGTTGTTGAAATTTCTTTGGTTTACAAAATTAACATCTTCAACCTCTTCTTGGCCCACTAACTGATGTGCTGAAGTATCATTGTGTTGTGCTAACGTCAGACTACTTAGCAAACTTACTTGACTCGTTAGAGCGATCAACTGAGATGTAAGAGCTTCAGTCGGCTCATTCTTGACAGACTCTGTTTCTACAGCAATAGCCACTCTTCTTGGGTGATTTCATTCATTAGGCCACTGATAACTAGTTCGGGCCATTGCATCCAAAATTGAGAATGCAGTCTTTACATTCTTCTCCATCAAACTACCTCCTGCAGCATCATCTACATGATCTCGTGGTAGAGCGAGCAAGCCATTACAAAACTTGCACACCTGTTGTTTCTTTGAAAATCTAAGCTGGGGACAACTCCGGATAAGATCCCGAAATCGTTCCCAAGCCTCACCGAATGGTTTTTGATCCATCTGCTTGAATTGATTGATTTTATTTTGTAGATCTAGCATCTTTCTTGGTGGAAAGTATTTCAGAAGGAATCTCGTGCTCAAGTCTTCCCATTCTGTGACATCATCTAATGAGTTATACCACTGTAATGCTTTGTCTTTCAGTGAAAATGGGAACAACATCATCTTTACTTGCTTGTGTGGCACATGATTCATCTTTATGGTTTCAGCCAACCTACGGAACTTGTTTAGATGCATGGTCAGGTCTTCTAGTGCACTCCTACCAAACTGATTGTGATGAACAATATTGATCAGAGCAGGCTTCAATTCGAAGCTATTAGCATTCAAAGGTTACACTCCTCCAACTGGCTGATTCGCCATGGGACGAAGACAATCACTTATGGGTGTGATGTCCTCGTCTGTGTCATCGTGCACAATCTGAGCTTGTCTCTGCTGCTGTGGTGGCTATTGCTGCTGCAGATTGGTGACTCTATCATCCAGATGGGCTAAGGCCCCTAATATCTTGTTCAATATATCTTCTTGATTCTGATTCGACAGAGCGTTATCCATCTCGACCGTGTGGTTCTTCTCGTTCGATGTTTACGTGCAGTCGCCTCAATCTCAGGATCGAAAGGAACAAGTTACTCTTTTCCTTTTGACCTAGTTTGCATACGAAATCTGAAAACACCAACAAGGAAAATACCACGTAACAATAAAATAAAATAAATTTGACTGAAAATTAAATAACAAAATTTAAATTGCAGAAAAATAAAATCTAGTCTAGTATCCTCTTATTACTTAGGATAAAAACTAAGACGCTATACCTATTCCCCGGCAATGACGCCAAAAACTTGACAGATCTATTTCTAACCCTAAAATACCGCAAGTATACGGGTGTAGATGTATATAGCAGAAGTCAAGATCGATCCACAGAGAATAGATTAACGTAGTTTGATACCCTAATTATCTAGGATGATCCTAACTAGACCAGAAGTGGTGAATGATTTTATCAAACTAGATTGCATGTACTAATTAACTGAATATATCCTAAGGTTTTGATTTCAGGCATTACTTTAATAATGAATAATCTCTAACTTAGAGACTTTTAAACCAATTTTACTATCTGTTAGACACTTAAATAACGTAGCCCTTCTCTCAATAGACTAAGTCTTTGATTGATTAGAATAATCACTCTCTCGAGTCAATTGATCCTAACAACTCCTAAAAGACCCTTAACCTTTGCCGACGCAGTCGTATACAACTACACTATATGTTGTACGTCTATTAATAACTCCCTTTTCTCGAAGCGAACTTGTTAAACGGTAAACTAAGCCTAAGTGATCAAATTATGCTTAGTTATAAGATGAAAATAAACACATAGATAGATAGAAAAAATTGGATTCTATAAATCAAAAGCTTAGAAAAAAATCGTCATAAAATCCTACTTTCTAACCCTAGGGCACGAGTAGTTTAGCTACTCATGCCTAGTATCAATTCCATATAATAATTCCATGAATACATCATAAAGAAAATTAGACTAAACAAGAAATAAATAATCTCGATTGTTCGGCTCGTCGATCTTCGTCTTCTCGCTCTCACGTCTTCTCTACTCTAATGTAAAAGTATGAGAATTATGACTTATATCTGATTATCCTTGAAAACTAGAGCTTGCCCTCTATTTATAAGTTGGGAACAAAATCCTTAAGCGATTATGATAAGAATCCCATCAAAAACCCAGATTAGCTTTAGGAAGGCTTTCTGGCGCGACCAAGTTAAGCTGTGGTGCAACTGTCGCCAGCCTATTGATGTAAACTTCTTGAACCCGTTCACTTTTGGCGCGACCGCGTTGCCTACTGGCGAAGTTGCGTTAAAATTTCTGGATTTCTTCCTTGAGCCACTTTTTGACGCGGCCGCATCTAATCCTGGCACGGCCACGTTGCCTCTTCAACGTGTTGGCCTTGCTTTTGGCCCAATATGGCCTATGTTGTCCTTTCTTCGACTTGTTTCTCCGTGTAACCTAAACAAATCTTTATTTTAGCCTGAAAACAATGAAAATACTACAAAACAAGCCAATACACGTCAAATGGTCCAATATATCAAATATGAACGATTCTCGACCAATTATACATGCAAGTGTTACAAAATACATACGTAAATTGACCTAAATGCATGTATACACAATGTGTATCATATGGATGTTGTAGCTATGTAATAGAAAAAACAAAAAATATTATCTCCGAAAATAAATAAAATCAATAAAAGCTTTCACTTTATTCATTGTTCTAATTACTATGTATATGGTTTTTATCTTTGTTGCTAATCCTACATTATCATGAAATGTCCATTTTACATTTGAGATCTTCTAGGTCTCATGGGAGCATGAGCAATTTTCAAGGCTCAGAGTTACAGCAGCTACACAGTCGGAACTTTCTGTTGCACCTGATTTCCTGGAACATGCTGGAGGTCTGTTGGACAATAGGTTGTAAACCCAATTAATGCAAGTCAATATTCTTTCCCCTGTTAATGTTATCGTGCTTATGTGAATCATTCTTTCCTCAAACTTGGTCTCCTCTACAGACACTTTGTTGACGAATCTTCAATAAGTTGAAGTGTAAAATTAGTTGTTGAAAGTCTCGCTGTAAGAGCTTGTAGTTTGTGCATTTTCCTTTAATTGTCTTGTGGTCTTTCGATAAAATTAGAAAGTTAATAACGGAACTTTCTTTCTCGTGAACAGAGGCATATTTACGGCCAGGAGGGAAAAAGCCTTGATATATATCATGTACAAATATGTTCATTGCCATACGATGTTGAGTCTCAATGTGCTATGCATTTTGAACAGGCTCTGGATGATCTGATCAGTCTGTTTCGTCGTCCCACCTACCGCAGAGTGAAATCAACTTGAGCGCTTGATTCACGATAGAGACCTAGGCATGTGATGGAGAGGATGAAGTGTTGAGTTCACTTATACTTGCACTTTATTATGTGGGTTTATTTTAGTTTTGAATTTAGAGTGTTTTGTCTTATTTTCGGCACATCTTGTTTTATATTGAGATCAAATTTCAAACATGTGTTGTTGATTTTTGGGGATATTTAAACTTTAATACATATTCAAACGTTGAATTACTTATTTTAGATTGTGTCGGGTGATTTTTAATTATTTTGTGGAATATTTTATATATAAATAAAAAAGGTAGGGCACCGTAATATAAAAGATTTGAAATTGAATATTTACCGACAAATTACCTACAAAAGAAAATAATAACAGAGCTCACAAAAATATGTCGGTAATTGCCGACCAAATAACGACAACAATAATTAACGACAAAATAACGACTAAAGCTTTTAATAATTAGCGACAGAATAACGACTAAAACCTTTAGTAATTAGCGACTGAATAAATTATCGACAGACAATATTATCGGAAATTCCCGACAGATTAGCAACGTAATATAGTCGTGAAATTTTGACGGATTAGTGTACCGACAATATTTTTGTCGGTAGATCGTCGCAATTGAGTAAATTTTTTTAGGAAATTTCTGTCGGCATTTTGTCATAAATCCGTCGTAATTTTTACCGACGGACTATTCATAGCGACTACCCATATTACTACCGACTTTCTTTGTCGCTAATTGATCGCTATTACCTCTTAACGACAGAATAACGACGAAATTGATTGTCGCTATTTGACAAATTTCTTGTAGTGTATAGTGCTCTTACAAAATAAATAGAATTTTGAAGATGTAGTTACTAAAGGGCTAAAATCATTTTTGGTCCCGTAACTCTTCACTTGTACAATTTTGGTCGCAAGAAAAGTTAAAAATTCAATTTAGATCTGTAACTTTAGAATTGGTTCAGATTTAGTCCCTTTTCTTTCCGATAGTGACCAATTTGACTGGAAAATTGCATGTATCATTCACATGACTCATTTTTCCAATAGAATTTTTAATATGTGGCACCAACGAGGTGATGAGAAACGAGAAAAAAAAAAATCCTCTTTCTTTTAATTTTTTTAAATTTTAATGTTATTTTTACTTAAAAATCATACCGATGTCAGGTATTTAAAAATTGGATGAAGAAATGAGTTTGGTGGCCAATACATGAAATTTTTCGGCCAAATTGATCACCGAAGGCGAAAAAAAGGACTAAATTTGGACCAATTCCAAAGTTACGGGACTAAATTGAATTTTTAACTTTTTTTGGGACCAAAATTGTACAAGTGAAAAGTTACGGGACCAAAAATGATTTAAGACCAGTTACTAAACTAACCTTTAAATTTAAAATTCATTAAAGATATAATAGGCGAATCAAATTTTATCAGAAACAACTCAGAATTTTATAATAGAAGTAAATTATTATTATATATGTTTTTTTGTTTTTATATGTATGGGCCAATGGTTCATCGAATTAAGTTATATATACCATCTCTGTATTTTTAGATCTTTTAATTTAAGATAAGAAAATTAAGTGATGGAGGAAATGGACAAATAAATTCTCATCTAAATTTTTTCTCTCATCAAATTCCTTAATTTTCTCCTCTTTAATTTATATTATCTGTTTTCATTAGTTTATAAAGATAGGATTAGACGAAAAGTGTTTTTTTTTTTTTGAAAAGTTATTAGTATATAATCAAATTATGAACTTTAAATTGCATCTATAAAAATGAAGTGTATGTATGAATTTAGCCTAAAATTGTGTGAGTTAAATGGTTTGTGAAATGGTGGTGAGGCACTGGGTTTGAGCAAACTTTTTGTTGCTTATCCAAGGGTAAATTTAATAAAATGTCCAATAAATGTTAGGAAATTACTAAATAGTCATACATTAAGGCCTTGTATTAATTTGTTAAAAATTGATTAAAATGCCACATTATTGTTGTCGTTATTATTATTATGAAAAAGAAGTCCAATTACTTTCAGATAATTATGAAAATAACCAATAAATTTAGTCATACAATATGTATTATATACTGTATTTTCATATTATGCATTTTGTGTATTTTCGTGATTTAAAATTAAATAGCTTGTTGATGTGTTGCACATATTAACATTTGTTGCTGGCGAACAGACTATAATATATTGAGTTAAATAAGTGAAAACCGATAATGGAAAAAAGTGCGAAGAATTACCACAAATGAAAATCAATAATATAAATCAAAATGTTTCTTTTCCAAGAAAAAAAGAAAGAAATGGGAAACATAAAACAAAACGTTAAAGGGAAAATACTTAAAACACATAAATTCATTTTAGTTAGATCATCAAATAAAGTTTGAGTTACTTTTTTTAGACGACCCCAATGTGGGCATCCCACTACCCCTATTCTCTCACGTAACCCAACCCCCTCCAACACTATTCACTTTCACCTTCGACTAAAAACCTTTCACTTTCCATTTACCCAGACCCCACTTCCTATCATTTTTTACTTCCGAAGCTTTGAAATTTTACCACAACTACGTGGTGCCATATTTTCATGCATTATCCATCATTGATAATTCGTGCCCAGTCAAAAAATAAACTTTCATGGCAAAATCAGTCTGACGCCAACTTGACAGACGCTACGGAGCAGGGCCTTCTAATGTTCCGGGTACATCCCGGAGAGGTCAAAGAAGGGAATCTAGTTGGTCATCCGTTCATGCAGAAGAACAAGCCCCAGCACAACCCTCGTCATCTCACTGATGCCGTCCTTCCCATCACCACCACCGGAACTCTGAGAGGTTCAGTTCACGGCGGACAAGAGCTTGAGCAAATGAGCCGCGTCGTAGCCCATCACCAACGGCGGTGAACCTTCCTGGGGATGATTCACCTGCCCCTGGCTACAGCGAACTCGATATTTCTCTTGCCCTAATCCCGAACCCACGGAGTTCGTTGAGGCCGTCTTTTTCTCATGGGAGTGGCCCACTATTTGAAGAAGACATTGATGTATTTTTTGGCTTGAACAACTTAGTTATGGTTAGGATTGCTGAAATCTCAGAACTGTTACTGTGTTTTAGTTTGTTTGGTTCTTGGAATTCAGTCTTATGAAATATGGGATTTTCCCTGAAACTTCCACACATTGTGGATCGGTTATTTAGTGTAAGGTGAAAAAATAAATCGTTTACACAATGTTAACTGGGATTCTGATGCAATTTTGATGTGTTCTCCATCAACGGTTTTGTGTATTCTACTGTTTGATGCAATTTTTTTTTATTGTATGAAAGTTATTTCAAAGGTTATGTCCTTGTTTGTGTAATGTTTTTTTCTAGGGCGTAGGCCAAAAGTAAATGTATCTATATTCTGGGTTTTGTGTGACCATTCATTGACCTTTTTAGATTTGTATATGTTGTGTAGTATTTACAGTAGCTATCCCTAGTTGCACGAATTCTCTGTTGCATGACGTAGTTGTGGTTGTTGAGGTTTAATTTTCCTGCTGTATGTTGTCTACACTCCCGCATAGGAAATGTTCTTTTTCAATGATTGCTGAACATGATAAAAATTTGTTCGAATGATTTCTAGGAGGTGCCTAATTTGAAAAACTTCAAAGAAAATATTTCACACAATAATATGCACAAGCAGATCCCTGTAGAGTTAATTCGTGCCTATTGGGTATGTAATTGTGCCTTCAATCTTGTGCATGAGTTACACAAGAGTTGTGCATATTCGTGCCTGTAAAATTGTGGGTTAACACTCTGGTCCAGGCATGCACCTTTCACGTTTTGATAACTTCATATGAAGTCACATTTAAGTGTGAAGCATATTGATATGTGTTATTTCCCTTTGTTATCCGGTGTTGTCTAATCTATATTATCAAGCAACAATTAACAATTGATGTTTTATGTTGGATTACGTATGCATAAAATAACGGACCTTCCTTTGTTTTATTTTGTTACAACATGAATGGCACTGGAAGAGGCCACTGATGATGAACAAAACTTTTAGGATGAATTTGTACTGGCGCTTTAAGCTTGTTTCCTCCATTCGCAGTGCGCTGATAGACACGGGCGAGGACACGATAAATTTGTATTTAACTTTGCATTTGGACCTTTACTTGAATTTGTCATTGGAGGTGCGCATCTAATGGCTGTAGCGATTGATGCGCTTCTGGGGCAGGAGATAGTACATGATAAACACGACCTAGATGAACTGTGGTTCCAGATTAAAAATCGGCCTATCCACTTCTCAGCTCGAGAGTGTTGTTTGATTACAAGTTTACGCTTTGGAGAAGCCACATTCGACATCAATTCATATAGAGAACCCCCCCCCCCCCACGGCCTTTTTTTGAGGTGGCTTGGCCTGTTTCCAATTTTGATGGATGACTTGAGGAACATGTTTGAGCTCCACAGGTTCAGGGACAACATTTCTGACATTGTAATGATTGCAAAGGTCTTGTATCTGTATTACATATTATTAGGAGTGGACGGGCTGAAGTGTTGCGTTCAGCCGTGGGTGTGGTGTCTTATGTAGGATGACAATGCATGGGAGAGATTCCTTGGGGAACTTATATGTATAGTTTCCTTTTGCGATACATGTGGGATTTCACCGTATGTTCATAACAGACTAAACCGATATCACTGCTATGGTTTCTCCATCCTCTTTTTGGTAATTTAATGTCCCTTAATCACTTTAAAGTCGTTACTACAACATTGTATGTTTACCTTATGTCTGATCTATAGATAATGTCAGCTATATGGTTACAAATTCCTATCATACCGCCCTTAGATATTTACTTTTAGGTGTGGACGTTTGAGGCAATCCCAAGAATTGGACAAACTTGTGCTACTCGACCGCCTGGAGAGATGCACCCATTGTTTGTACATTGCGGGTGAAGAAGTTTAGATACAATTTCAAGAATGAAGGATTTTTTTATGGCCTCGATGGCCCAATAAGCACGCTTACCCCTCCCTCAACTAATGTTTTCATGAAAACTAATTTAGCTATCATGTCCACCTTTTAAGCATAGAGCTTAATGTTCTTACCCTAGCTACCTAATGAAATAAGCACAAAATTCTTGGTGATGTAACTATGTTTGCATTGTATATGCATGGGCACATTATATGGCACCCAAATTTTCTGCACGTTTCTACTTATGGAGCACAAATGTCTCTTTGATAACATCTCCTGTGCTATCAACTTGTGCGAATCATTTTATGTGACATAGTGATGAACGTAAAAATTACCGTTTTTCTTGAACTTTTCACGTTCATTTTTGTAAGGAATTGCTTGTAATTGATATGTTCATATGTGATTTTTGAACTTTAGTGCATTTCCGAGTTGAATTTCCTTTCTAATATGATTTGATGCGCTTTCGGGTGTTTTTTAGTCTTATTTTGAAGGTTACGAAGCTTGGAGGAATTTGAAGAGTGTTCGAGTCCATTTTTGCACTCTCGCCCGAATCCTAAGGCCTAAATGGAGCCAAAATGGGTCGGGGATAGCCCAAATTAAATATCATCAAGCCATGAGGAATGTTCGCGAAAAACTCGGGCCCAGAAAATGGTTAGAAAAACCCCAAATCGAAGATGGAAGAAGACAAGGGCAATCGCACATGCTCTGTGTTCAAGCCTACAAACCAAGGCATAAATGGGCCCAAATCAGAGCCAACAAAAGCCCAAATTGAAGTTCACCAAGTCACGAACAAAAGTCGTGAAGGAGTCGGGTCAAGAAAACGAGAGAAAGGGATCCGAAACGGTGATGGAAGACAACTGTGTAAAACAAGAAAAAAGGGGCACTATCGAGGTCCCTACCGGGCCGGCTGCCGAACCGGCAGAACCACTGGTAATCGGTCCATTGTGTCACCCAAACATCTGCCGATGTAATGACCGGCTCGGCTGCCGGACCGGCAGGTCGCGGCCGGTCCCTTATTTCGCACCCTGTTTGTTTTTCAGCCGTAACTTCTTTGTCCGAGCTCCGATTCGAGTGATTCAAGTGATCACGTGTAGGCAAAACAAAGATCTAAAACTTTTATGTTTTGATAGAGAGCTAATTCCGAGTCAATTCTTCCCAGAATTCGTGTAAAGTTTGAGTCGAGCGCACGAAAGAGGGTTCGACCAACAACTTACTATCCCTTGTGCTCCAATTTTCTTTTGACTATTTTAACCTTACTTTTAGGGGACTTTTCAGCTGATTTCTTACCTTTTTTATGTTTGGGGATTGTGTGTCTATAAATACCCCATCCCCCTTTTATTCCAAACACTTAGACTTAGTCATTTTGTACTCTAGAATTCTATCTAATTTTCATTTTCAGAATTTTAATTAGGGTTTCTTCTCTCTTAAAGAGGGGAACTAGGGTTCTTGAGGAAATTGTAAGGATTTCTCCAAGGGGGTGACAACCTTGAAGTTTCATCGAAGATTTCCCGATTATTATCATCAATAAGCTTTTCTTATCCCTATCTCTCTTTATTTTCTTTTATTTGATTTTTTTGCTTGATGATGATATTTATTAGGTTATTGTTGATGATTCGTGAGTAGTTCTTCTTGTTTCCCGAAGCAAGGGAGTAACCCAAGCTTCGGGGTTGATGTCCATGTTATTTTGATGGTTAATTTGATTTGGGATTGGTAACCTAGGGTTTGAATTTAATTGATTTGTATGATTGTTATATGAAATTAGGCTCTATTATAGGTTTGACTCGGTGGCTTGAGCTCTCGATAATTTAGCCTTCTTTAATATAATTGTGCACTTAGGAAATGATGATTTGGACCTTAGGCTAGGGTTTGCCACCCTCTCGAGGGAATCCAATGTGATCTTAAGTGAGCTTAGAATTAGATTTTGTGCCTTAGATGGATAAGGAAGGAAATTTAATTCGTGAACTCAAATCAATTAAAACTCGATTTATAGGACGGAGACCTATAAAGGAGAAGACCTGTAAAAAGAGGGAATAGAGCCTAGGAATTCTCGATTGGGATAAACAACGATAGTCTAGGTTGTGCGTGTAGAGAAATTTCACCCCTACATCAGTTTATAATGTAGGAGAAGCCACAATAGATTATTTTAGTCTACTCAATTGATAATTCGGGACCCGGGTGGATTTTTGTTTACTATTTATTTAGGTATTCTTTATAGAACCCCGTTTATTCTCCAACACTAGGGGGATATGGCACCTAAACCATATCTTATGATTTCTATCTATGGGGATGCTATTTAGGTAGGAGTTGAACCAATTGTTCCCTCTTTATCTTGACTTAATGGTGTTTGGACATTAACCCTTAAAAAATTGGGTGAAACCGAATTTCGGGAAGCATTTTCCCTTATTCATCTCCTTCTATTTTCTTATTCCATTTAGTACAAATCAACTCTTAACTCCAATCGCTAAACTTAGGAAATCATGATCCGGGTAGTTCACACGGATGTCCTCTCTGTGGATCGATATAATACTACCTTTGTTTGAATCTCATGCGCTTGCGAGAATGGAAAGTTATTCAAAATAATCATTTCTGAACGATTTTTTGGAACAAGTTCACATAGTCCTTCTCAGCTCACACATCATGATTGATGTTGGTTGAATGCTACGTAACTCTGCGCCCGGATGGCGTTGATGCTAGTTCTGATTACTGGAGGAGTCTCCTGCATGAGCCAATGTTGATAACATACCCCTGCTCCATTGTCAAACCTCCAAGGCGACCACTTGTATGTGGAGCCCGAGGTATTAGTGCTAGTAGAGGTTCAAGGTCTAGGAATGCGAGATCAAACATATTCATCGCAATGGAAAGAATATAGGAGCGAATATGTGAGGTACACAAAGCTATAACGCAGACACCGTCCCACTCATAAATCCCTAAAGCTTTTAAATAAAACTAACAAATATGCGTTGTACATATTGATCTGTTTGCAACCGCCTACTATCATGAAGCCAAGCGGGAATGGAAGAAGCTTGAGGAAATTTTTGGCCGCCTTACCCCTCCAACGTCCCCATAAACCTCTAACACCGATGATTATTATTCACAACCTGAAATGAATCACGACATGGAACCTGACTGGCCTGAATAGACTCAACTACCAAATATGGAAAATCTCATCGGAGATCTTCGTTGCTGCCATAAACGAACCAAGATGAAACTAGAAATCACTCTCACTTTGCTAAATGCTTATTTTCTTCTTGCGATTATCCAGCCTCCAATTTTTTTGTTTGGTTGTACTTTCCTATTATAATAGTGTATGGCGTATGTATGAGTTTAGTAAGAGGGGTGTAAGACATTTTATTTTATTCTACTTAGTCGGGAGGAGCAATATTATCGTTATTTCTATCCTTTAAAACAACATTTTATTTTTTTATTTTTTTATGATCGTCATTAGAAGCATTCCAGTCAAATGGTAAATAAGGAAATTAATGTGTACTCACAAATCCAACCTAACCCCATATTCGACTTAGGGTACAGGTAAATGTACCCAAAAATAAAATAAGAAAAAAATAAAATTCAAACTAACCAGAAAACATGAGAAACGCTTATGGTGGTGCATCTTGGGACACCAAAAACAGTGGAAGGTCTTGTCCACAACTTCAGGCTGGTAGAAAAGAGAACTTACATGGTTGTGAAAATATTCCCATTACATTGTTGAGGGAGAGGCAAAATTCGTGCCAAGGACTAACACACAAACACTTTCAAAATAAAAGCTTAGTTGTTATGACGACATGGAACTAGAGGCTTCAAGAAGAGTTTCTTTACACGGATGGGTAGACGGAGTACATGGATAGTATGTTGATTGTGATAATCTAGGAAATGTGCTACAACAAGAATTGCACCCTCGATAATTATTGGGGGGAGGCAATTAAGAAAGGATGTGACACTCCGTAGATGGCTGTTACATAAGATAACAGAAGAGACCGAAAAACTGAGATGGAGATACGACGTATTCAAGTGGTTTATAAACCATGACGGTGTCGTGTATGACTGCTGTAAGAACGAGGTACATGCAAGCGAAGATGTCTGGAAGACAATACATGAGGTGAGAAAATGCAATCACTATGATTCTTAAACTAGAAACTATATTCATGTGATATTAATTTTTTTACATCATGCCTTCAGCTCCTCCACCCACCTTCATATTAAGATTTAAATTGCATGTGACCACAGTTCAATTTCATCAAGTGCAGTTTTTATGAAGTATGAGATGTTGGGATTCTAGAACCGAATACAGAACTGGGAGAACCAGATTAGAGAACCAGGTTTGAAGTCAAATCAGTGAGAGAGGTTAAGAGAAAACCGGGTTTGAGTTTGTTACAACTGTCATTTGCAATGGTTGCCAGAAATCGTTGTTGAAGCCGCGTTCCAGCAACTTGCAGCAATTGGACTTGAAGCAATTATAACTTCTTCATCTCAAGGATTCGAGCTACAACTCTTATACAGATATAAAACACTTGTAAATGCGAGCTAGTTCATAGAGTTTTCCCTCTGAAAACATTACACTAGTGAGAGCATTAGAGTTCTAGGGTTTATGATCCCAAATTCGGATTGTGAATTGGGGATTTACTGGATTCTTGGTAATTCTTGTAATTGCTTGTGTAGTGAAGTGAATTGAGGTGCATAGAGCCTCCGTGGATGTAGATCATTGCTGATCGAACCACGTAAAGCCCGTTGTGTTCATTTGTTTTCTAATTTTTGCGTTCTTGCTGGTTCGGCCAGTTTTCTTTGTGCTTCGTCCAAACAGGGTTCTTGGTATTTTATGTAATCTTGATCTTCTCATAACAAGTGGCGTCGTCTGTGGGAAGGTTTCTCGCACATGAAGAAGAAGAGAATGGCAGGAATGAAGATGGATTTGGACAAGTTTTAAGGGAAAATGATTTCTCTCTATGGAAGATCAAGATGAAGGACATATTGGTGCAGAATGGGTTGTGAAATGCCCTTAAACCTGAAAGTGAGTGGGTGGAGGCTGAGAAACCTAAATATGGCGATGTGGATCAAAAGGCATTAACCCTGATCATTCTATGTCTTGGGGATAAGCCTTTGAGGGAGATATCCAGATGTAAGACTGCAATTGAGGCATGGACCAAGCTGGAGGAGTTGTACCAGTCCAAGTCAGTTTCCAACAAGCTATTCCTTAAGCAGAGATTACTGGCTTTCAAGATGGTGGATGAAAAAATAATTTCTGATCAATTAGATGAATTTACAAAGCTTCTTGATGAACTGGAAGATCTTGGGGTTAAAATTGAAGATGATGACAAAGCTTTGATGGTGCTGAATGCTTTGCCAAGATCTATGGAGAGTTTCAAAGACACTCTTATGTTTGGAAGGCAAGATAAGTTGAATTATGACTCAATTGTTACTGCTTTGAAGACCAAATGTTTGCAGAATCAAGGAGACAAGAAAGTAAACCAATCTAGGGAGGGTTTGAACATTAAGTTCAAAAGAAATAATCAGAAGAAGAAGGGCCAAACTTCAAAAGAGTCTAAGGGTGGAAATGACAGTTTCAAGAAATCTGGAGATTAGGTGGAAAACAAGAAGTGATTCAAATGTAAACAAGTTGGACACCTAAAGAAGGACTATCCACTAAAGAAGAAGAAGAAGAAGAAGAAGGAGAAGAAGAAGAAGAAGGAAGGCCAAGGAGCTGAAGCTACTGCTGCTGAACATGAAGAAGACACACCAGAAGTTCTGAATGTTACTGATTCAAAGATGGAGAAGGAGTGGGTTCTAGACACTGAATGCTCTTTCCACATGTGTCCTCATGAAGACTGGTTTCAGAATCTCAAGAAAGAAGATAGAGGGTGTGTCCTGCTGGGAAATAACCAGTCATGCAGAGTTCAAGGCACAGGCTCAGTGAGAATTACCATATTTGATGGAGTTACCAGAACCATAACCAATGTGAGGTATGTACCTGGTCTCAAGAGAAATTTATTGTACCTAGGGTCTCTTATTGCCACTAGATGTGAATGCAAGTCTGCTGAGGGTCACTTGCACATAACTAAGGGAAATAAACTGGTGATCAAGAGGAAACAACATAATGGTCTGTTTATTTTGATTGGAAAGCCTGTTGTTGGTTGTGTGAGCAGTGTTCTTGGCAAGAGGGAACTAATATTGTGGCACAAGAGGTTAGGCCATTTCGGGGAGAGAGGATTAAAGGAATTATCCAAGAGAGACATAATTAGAGAGATTGGAAATCAAATACTTGAGTTCTGTAAAAAATATGCATTAGGCAAATCACAGAAACTGCCTTATGCTAAGGGAATTCATACTACTCAAGAACCTTTAGATTATGTCCACTCAGATAACTGGAGACCATCCAGAACTGAAACACATGGAAGAGGAAGATACTTCATGTCTATTATTGATGATTTCAGTAGGAAAGTGTGGGTGTTTGTGTTGAAGAACAAGAGTGATGCATTCACCAAGTTCAGAACATGGCTAATTCAAATGGAGAATTTAAGGGGTAAGAAACTCAAGCATTTGAGAACAGATAATGGACTAGAGTACCTATCTACCGAGTTTACTGAATTCTATAATGAAAGAGGAATCACTAGACACAGAACAGTCCCAATGAATCCTCAACAAAATGGTATAGTAGAAAGATTCAACATGACAATACTGGAAAGAGTGAGGTGTATGTTGATTGATGTTGGACTGCCAAAGGTTTTCTGTGGAGAAACAACTAATACAACATTTTTTTTAATCAACAGATCACCTTCATCATCTCTAGGATTCAAAACTCCAAAGAAAGTGTGGAGTGGCAAAGTTCCAAGCTATATAGGTTTGAAAGTATTTGGATGTCTTGATTATGCTCATATTAAGCAAGACAAACTTGATCCAAGAGCACAAAGATGTGTGTTCTTAGGATATCCAGAAGGAATCAAAGGATACTGGCTATGGTGCTTGGAACAAGGGAATTAGAAGCTCATGATAAGCAGGGATGTTAGGTTTAATGAATCAGTTATGGGATATCACTCTACTGGAAGTCAGGAAGAGCTTGATAGAGCTATTAAAGCAAACAAGATATCAATTCAGGTGGAGCCTCAGATGGATGAAAATTCTCAAGGAGTTGATGATCTGAATCAACACTCAAGTGATAGCTCATCGGAAGAAGAAGATGTGCAAACTGGAAATCCAAACCTGAGAAATTATATTGCCAGAGACAGACCAAGAAGGAAAATCCAGAGACCAGACTTCTATGGGCAAGCAGGGAGTGTATATTATGCACTGAGCATTGCTGAAGACATAGAGCATCAGGAACCATAGAACTTCAAAGAAGCAATCAGTGGTGGTGAAAGTGAGCACTGGATAAGTGCAATGATGGAGGAAATGGAATCTCTGGAGAAAAATGGCACTTGGAAGCTGGTGAATAAGCCTAAGGGGCATAAGCTAGTGAGTTCCAAGTGCATTTATAAGAAGAAGATTGAAGCTGGAGACACAGAAAGGATATGATACAAGGCAAGGCTTGTGCAAGAGGTTTCACTCAGAGAGAGGACATTGATTTCAATGAGGTTTTCTCTCCTATGGTGAAGCACTGTTCTATAAGACTTCTATTATCAAAAGTAACACAAGAGGACATGGAGTTACAGCAACTGGATGTTAAAATTGCTATCTGCATGGAGATTTGATTTAGAACATATATATGAAACAATCTGAAGGCTTTGTAATTCCAGGAAGTGAAGAGAAGGTATGTTTTCTCAAGAAGTCACTATATGGGTTGAAACAGAGTCCAAGGCAGTGGAATAAGAAGTTCAATAACTTTATGTTGAAAGCAGGATTCATCAGGAGTCTGTATGATAGTTGTGTGTATTTTGATAATTATTCTAAAGCTGAACAAGTGTATCTTTTATTGTATCTGGATGATATGCTTATTGCAAGTAAAAGTAAGCATAAAATACAACTGCTGAAGAAGAAGTTGAGTACATAATTTGACATGAAAGACCTAGGGGATGCAAAGAAGATCTTGGACATGAACATTTTAAGAGATAGGAATCTGGAATTTTGTGGTTGTCATAAAAACATTATCTGCAGAAGGTGGTGGAGAGGTTTCAGATGCATGAGGCCAAACCTCTGAGTATTCCAGTAAATCAACAACTTAAGTTTTCCAAGGAACAAAGTCCGAAGATTGCAGAAGAAGAAGTGAATGATATGAGAAATATACCATATGCAAGTGTTGTTGGCAGCTTCATGTATGGCATGATTTGTAATAGGCCTGACTTGGCCTATAGTGTGTCTTTGGTTAGCAAATACATGTCAAATCCTGGTAAAGCTCACTGGGATGCTCTGAAGCAGGTGCTGAGATACGTAAAAGGGAGAGTTAACTTAGGATTGAGTTTGAAAAACAGGCTGATATTATTATTCCATTAGTAGGATTTGCAGATGCTGATTTTGCAGGGAATATAGACACTAGAGGATCTATTACAGGATATGTGTTTACACTATATGGGACTGCAGTTAGTTGGAGGAGTGTGCAACAATCAGTAGTGGCTTTGTCCACTACAGAAGCTGAGTACATTGCATTAACAGAAGCAATCAAGGAACCTGTGTGGTTGAAAGGGATTCTCAGGGATCTGGGAATTAAGCAGAAGTGTGTGACCATATTTTATGATAACCAGAGTGCACTTCACTTGGTAAAACACCAAGCTTTCCATGAGAGGTCCAAGCATATAGATGTAAGATTACATTTTGCAAGAGATGTGATAGATTCAGGTTCTGTGGAAGTTAAGAAGGTTCATACACTTGACAATGCTACTGATTTCTTAACCAAAGCAGTTCCTGGGAACAAGGTTATACATTGCTCGAGCCTACTCAGGCTTGAACAATGTGCTTAAGCTGTTGGAAGAGCAAGACAATTTGAGGTAAGGACATGCAATTGAGTTCATTGAGGTGGAGATTTGTGAGCACAGTTCAATTTTATCAAGTGAAGTTTTTATGAAGTATGAGATGTTGGGATTCTATAACCGGATTAAAAAATGGAGAACCAGATCAGACAACCGGGTTTGAAGTCAAATCAGTAAGAGGTTAAGAGAAAACCGAGTTTGAGTTTGTTACAATTGTCATTTGCAATGATTGCCAGAAACCGTTGTTGAAGCCGCGTTCCAGCAACTACCAGCAGTTGGACTTGAAGCAGCTATAACTTCCTCATCTCAAGGATTCGAGCTACAACTCTTATACAGATATAAAACACTTTTAAATGCGAGCTAGATCATAGAGTTTTCCCTCTAAAAACATTACACTAGTGAGAGAATTAGAGTTCTAGGGTTTATGGTCCCAAATTCGGATTGTGAATTGGGGATTTACTAGATTCTTGGTAATTCTTGTAATTTCTTGTGTAGTGAAGTGAATTGAGGTGCATAGAGCCTCCGTAGATGTAGATCATTTCTGATCGAACCACGTAAAGCCAGTTGTGTTCATTTGTTTTCTGATTTCTGCTTTCTTGCTTGTTCGACCAGTTTTCTTTGTGCTTCGTCCGAACAGGGTTCTTGGTATTTTGTGTAATCTTGATCTTCTCATAACATCGTAAGATATCATTCGCTCAAAAAATGTGCGTGTGGACATAGGTGGATTAGTTTGCTACTGTGTATAAGCACAGTGGCGATCCTTCATGGCCGAACCTGCAATACATATTCGGAAAGGTTGACGCCAGTCGTCGGTAACGTTGTCACCCCAAAGACATATGGATTAGGGGGGCAGGCGATGATGCCGAGACAAATGAGCATTATATGGCGTGTAGGGTTTCACGTTAAGCTTGTTCCATTTCTTAGGGCATATTGTAATATATTATTGTTGTGTACGGGGTAATTTCAATGTACTTCACTTTTTTATTATTTCGAATTCATGTTTTTCGTTCGATGGTCGCTTGTATGATAAAGCATAACTCTTTAGTATGTGGTTACTTTATGCAACGACATGGTGGGTTAAACATGTCTCGTCCCAACTTAATTAAAACCCTAAACGACTACGGTACAATATAATGTCGCGATAAGGGTGAGAGTACAAGTGGCGGGTGGGGGGTTAGTGGTGAGAAACATTGCAGAAATAAGAACGAAACACCCAAAACCAGAGCGGGAAATACACACAACCGACTGTGATTGTCTAAGTAGGGAACACAATGAAGGACTACAATACACCTATTACGGATACGAGGGGCCTAAGGCGGGGTACCTCATATGGCCGGAGAACCTAGGGAGCTGGAATGGTTAAACATAGCCGAGGTGACACCCGAGGTATTCGCTTCCTCATTGAAATCCGAGATTGGCCTGAAAATGTAGTCAACTTCGGGTCTTCGGGGTTCGCCGCACTCCTCAAATGTATGGACAAGTGGCTTGTGCTTCTACAAGAGTTACGACCACAGCTCACGAGTCATCCGAAATCTATTGGCTCGGTGATCATATGATACACTAGGTGTATTCCGAATGGCATTCCAAACTCGGTACCTTTCCTCAAACTACGTTACGCAATCGTAAACACTCACGTATGAAAACCATGATTTGTAGCCGAAACGTTCCCTCAAGCAGCGGCGAACGAATGACAATGCCCGATAATTGTTCCCCTAGTCACCAGGAATCTAATTCCCCTGCAACAATATTACGAGGTATTCATTCATTCTTTTAGTCCAGTCAGACTCGACGTAACACTCCCAATCTTCTGACATGAGAGGATAAGAATCGGAATCGGGAGAGTCGGTCACGTTATCAGGCAAAGAGGTTCGAATGGGGTTTAGAAAGGATCAACGGGAGATCACTTATTTATGGTTGTAGTAATATGGTATATGCTCTGTGCGGATGTGAGCATGTTATTCTAGGGAGGGGTGCTAGGTCAAGTAAAAAGTTACATCTCATCCATGTACACAGTATTGAGTGTATTATACTGAAACCTTCTCTGTCATTGTTCATCATGTGAAAAAACAATGTTCGTGCCACAGTATGAGTGGGCATATCAGGCACGTAAAATATTACATGACATGTTTAGGCTTTCGTTAAACACGAAGCCTAGTTTTTTGTCCATTATATGCCTCAACAATGATCCTACATGTAAATCTAGCGTGTTCGTGCTCTGGTCAGATTTAAAGTGCAAAAGGCACTACAAAACATATAAACCGTAACAAGATTAGTGTCATGAGGGCATGGGAAATGTGCTCTAGATATCCCAATTCACTATACTTGTCATGGTGCCGGTAGTAATTAAAGCTCTGAAGAAACCCTAATAATGAACAAGTTCTAGAATTAAATCGGCAATGCTCACAAAAAATTAAAAATAATAAATAATAAATAATAAAAATACTCGTGCAATTACTCACAAACATGAAGTGAAGCTTTAGCCCTCCGGGCCAATCCACCCTAAAACTAAGAAATGATTGAATCTAGTGGGAGCAGTCTACCACAGGTGTTGTGCCGATGTGGACTCGTCTCGCTGGTAGCAACCTCGTGGAAGGACCATAATGTAGTACGCCAATTCTACGGGTGTGTCAAATACCAGGTAATTACATTATGTCTTTTCACGATTCAAGATTGTTGATTCATTACCTCATTCGGTTGGACGGACATTGTAACTAACCAACTGGTTTCACTACCTCAGAACGTAGGACACTACAATTTTTTAGGTGGATTAATCCACCTTTGTGTGTACGAGGAAGGCGATCATCCGGGGACCACTGATGAGGCTTAATGCAGAAACAGCGGAAATTGAGAGGCTCAATGTGAAAAACAGGCAGTTGGAATAGAGAGTGGGGGAGAGCATAGCCGAGTTGCGATCATTAATCGGTGGTGGTAGTAATATAATCGACACTATTCAGACAAAGACACTAGAATGTTCCGTCATTGAGTTGGTGTTTTAGAATGTTGAGCTAATGAACCAGTTGAAAGCATTGGAGAATAACATATGCAAACTACGAGTGAAAATAATGATCAAATCCCTCACCATCTTGGCTTGTTATCGTATCCTCTGGTTTGGGTGGAGATGCCTTTGCACGTTTGGGGTAGCCCAACCGAAGATGTTGGCCTGAAAGTATTGTACGCGACTTAATTGCCATAAGGGTATTGCTGGGTGACATAGTTATATATTCCTTTCTGCCATAACTCTTTGTAGTTTTTTCCGGTCGAAATGAATGGTAATATGTTTTTTACCTCTATGTTATGCAACCGCAGCTAAATGCCCCTTAAGCATTTTCGTACTTTTGTGCAAATTTTGAGTTCGGCACCATTTTCGGGTAAAGTCGTGCTTACTATATCCGGCACGATCACACACCTCTTTAGGCTTGCCATGTATTGTGTGGGCAATACCAATGACCTAAAATTACTATAAGCCATATAAGTAAACCCTATTCAGCTGTAGTCTTTTTAAATTCACCTAGATAGCTGCATAAAAAAAAATAACATGTAAAGTTCGTGTCATTATTAAAATGATCGTGTAAACTTTGTGCCATTATGAAATCGATTGCACTAAACGTCGTGCCATTATAAAATCAATTGTGTAAACTTCTTGCCATTATTAAATTGGTTACGCTAAACTTCGTGTCGTTATTAATACGCATCGTGTGTCGAATCTTTGCCATCATGCTTTGTTGAATTCATTGTCGTTCACTAATGATATCATACAGTAGCACTTACTGTATCTACATACGATTTTGTATCGCCTGCTAAATGGAGAAAAGCAAACAGTACAATATCGAAAAATTATGTAGCGTGTAAAACTGAAACTGAAATTCAAAATCCAAACTAATAATAAATAAAACTGGGCAGGAGA
Source organism: Ajuga chamaepitys (assembly GCA_958295605.1). Taxonomy (NCBI): domain Eukaryota; kingdom Viridiplantae; phylum Streptophyta; class Magnoliopsida; order Lamiales; family Lamiaceae; genus Ajuga; species Ajuga chamaepitys. The sequence continues at coordinate 21,853,868 of OY282500.1, forward strand.
AATAAGACTGAAACTGAAATTCAATAGCAAAATTTAATTTAAATTTTTAAATTGCACAAGATGAATAGATAAATGGGAGAGAGAAACCTGCAAAAGCATATATCGATAACCGACTGAGAGATTTTCCTGACAACAACAACATCGTCAGGGGTGGGTAGGGTGGACAGAAAAAGGGTTGTGGGTAGGGGGTGCTGCTACGCGTTAAAAGGGTGAAGAAGTGCGTTAATTAAACAAATTTAGATTCTACAATGAAAATTGTGCTAGATTTCTTTATGTTTTTAGAATGTTGATAAATTCTATCTAAAGTTAGGGAAGGGTGCTATATCCTTCCCTTTTCACCAGTAAAGGAACTCCAATTCTTCTCCATTAATAATAGTAGAAAACCTATATTTTATTCTATGCACTAATTTTGTGAATCACTGAAACCTAACTAATCATGTTAGGGAGAAAATCTTATTTTATTCAATGGAATTAATTACCAAGACATGCTTCAAAAATTGTACAGTTTCAAGTTTTCTTTTTAAACCAACACTAGTAATCACTAGTATTCCACTTCCAATAAAAAAAAAATGAATCACTATTATTCACATCATTAATATTATTTAATTAATAAAATCTCAATACTTATAGTGTAGGGTCGGGCAATCAAGTTTACGAGGACTAGGATCTTTGCATCTCTTACTATTCAAGACTCATTTCAAGGTGGGGTTTTTATTTAAAGTTTGTCTTTATTGAATGCATTGCTTGTATGTGATTAATATGTATGCTATGGTGATTTTATGACATAAGATTCAATTTTATTTGATCCGTTTATGTGAAATGAACAATGATGATATGGTGTTATGGTGTTGTGGTGATACATATTATGGTGATATTATATGGTGATTTGCTTGTATTGTTCCTTCTTGCTTATATTTAATTTTGACAAACTAAACCCCACGGGCTGAATGTAGTTCACCCACTAAAAATTAACTTTTCAGGTTAAGGGAGTCGATCGGCGGTCTATATGTTGGATGGTGGCTATAATAAATGAATATCTCAATAAAAATATATTGGATTTCTTTTACTTTATAATTTGTGGAAACTATTTGACCTGATGTATTGATTGTGTTATTTATCTTCGTATGTTGACGGGCCCTTGGGGGAATTTAAATTTTGAAAAAAAATATATGTTTATGCTATAAAGTGTTGGATGCTTGTTTGGGTTTCCACTTGGTGATAAGTCTTTAGTATACATGTACTGCCTCCGTCCCAAGCTAATTGTCCTACCTTGGCCTGGCACAGAGACTAAGAAAAAGCAGATTTTGTGGAATCTTTGACTTTTTTAAAGGTGGAGATTGAATGTGGAGATTTTGATGGTGGAGATTGTGGGAGAATTTGCCATTTATGGGGTAGGACAATTAGCTTGGGACAAACAAATAAGGCAAGTAGGACAATTAGGCCGGGACGGAGGGAGTATTATGTTTGTATGATGGCCCAGACTTTAAATGATGATAAAAAAAGGTCGTTTATTTAAAAAAAAAAAAAATTGCCTTAAATGGGTTAAAAATTTTGGGTTGTTATAGATTCCAAGTTTTTTAAAGTGTACGATGATCTGAAGTAGCAATTTGAAGCATCTTTAAGTGATCGTGTGCTCTTGAATAATGTAGCAACTCATCAATAATAACCACCTTGCCCTGTCGTGCAACCAATGCACATTCTAACAATATGAAAAACTATGTGTTTTAGCACATCGATGCTTACTTAGAAATTTTGATATCGGCCCTTGAATTCACTGAAGTTGACGTTAGGGACAAAGTGAGTGGGAGTTACATGATTGTCGACACAAATTTTTGCGTAAGTTAGCTCGTCTTTTTGCCGAAAAACGTGTTTCTAGGATTAGGGTATGGAATGACATTTTGCGAAACTTCTACGTGCACATTTTTATATGTTGTTTCATTGCTGGCTTGCAGCTAATTCTGCAAGATTTGTGGCTCGAGAAGTACCCAAAGAATAATGAAGGTGACCCACCATACCAGACACACATAGAGTGTTTGATCACACTACTGACACACCGTTTATGAAAGATAGAGTGGAAGGGCTCAATCCATACGTCTAGGGTAAGAGGTCGTATTGGTGGGGTATTGTACCATGGGCATGCTTGAACAGGGTATGTTGTGCACTTAGTTATTCGATGTATTCACTACTTTTTCGTATATATTTCACATAAAGTATGTGACTAAATGACATCGTTCTTTACTAGGTGATAACCCGATGGAATTTTAAGGATCATTGGGCATGCATAAAGATATGTCTTGACAAGGGGAAAGTGATCCTTTACGACTCGACGCGCTGGAAGTGGACTGAAGAGATAAGTGACAAGTGGATAATGTGGCACCAGCCATTGTTACAGATGTTGTCGTCCCTCCTTAAGGCTGGGAAGTTCTACAATGAAAGGCGAGAAGTGAGGTACCAGGCAAGACAATGGCAAGCTAAGTCTGCCCCAAAGAAACGGTCCTTCGACTAAAGGACTTAGTGCAATGTGGGCCGTACACACTGAAAGTTGTTGAAACATTGCTTAGGTAGGTCTTCGTGAAGGCGGGTGTAGAGGAAAAGATGAGAGGTTCCTACCGGAAGCACATAAGGGAAACTGTATGGCGTTTTAGTACCCCTGCCGAGACCCTCACTGAAATTGAAGAAGAATAGTTGTATGATCCCTGGCTTTATGATACAATGCATTTTTTTAAGCCTAACCCATATTTGATGGAATATTGTTTTTGATACTGCATTTGAATAGTAGTTAGACATTGTGATGTGGAAAACTATTTAAGTTTGCCGATTCGAGCATTGGACCGGGACATATTGCACGGGTGGTGTTTTTGCTCCTACCTCAAATGTGTGAAGTGCACGAAATAGCCGCGTACAATGCTCAGCCCAAGTTATGAATGAGATGAAAAGTTATTTTTAACATCCGGCCCAGTTGTACCACATTTGCACACGTTCTTGCGACAACCAAGAGCCATAAAATAAAAAGAAATTGTTTCCTAACCGACATTTTTCACCCCTAATTGCTAATTAATTGTGTAGTACGGAAACAAATCTCAGAATTACTTTCCCAATCCACGAATAAATCAAAATCGTACCCTAAATACCTATTTCAATAGAAGTGCTGACATCTATTGTTGGGGCTGGGGATTGACACAGACTCTGCATCATGTTCGACGGACAAGCATCCCGATCGTTGCGCGTCAATCTTCGCGAATTAAAGCTGCTCTGCAATTCCAGCTGGGGAGGGAGGGGGTGTGGGGGGTGGGTTTCATCTTAGACTTCATCAAGCTCCCAAATTAATCTCAGGTAATGTGTTTAGGCTCCAATCGCAAAATATGAATGATGATGTTAATAGCTTCTTCGCTGGCGAGCTTCCCTGATATTTACCAATCTATAAATTCTTAGTGGGTAATTGTTTTGTCCTCCATTTCAAGTAAACCAAGAATATTTGCTTAGGATAAAGATTAACCAAACTGTTGTTGTTCAACCTGCATGTTCACTAGGGTCTTAGACGTGTAATCTCTAATTAAGGTGTGCGCCCATCGTTTGTAGTTGATTGTTAGGTCATATTCATCCAATATGAATCTAGAGGTGTGTGATTTTGTATTAAGTATCCACTACTATACACCATCATGTATTGGGTAATTAAACAAAATAACATATTTGATCGTAATCTGATAATATGAGTTGCGGAATGTAGATGGAAGTGCGTAATATTGTAGTTATGTTCGGGGGCTACTGGGAAGGCAATGTGTATGAAGGTGGTGAGGAAGAATACTATCTGATACCCGTCAATGAGTTGAATTTTGAAGAGTTGCTTGATATTGTACATGACATGGTCCAGACGAACCTCGCAGAGTACGACTTTGTTCTACATAGTATGATGACACACGATGATGGTTGCTCAATGAAGATGAGACGATGGAATGACAATGACGACCGCATCATATTAGAGAGTGCGGTTAATCCCAACGTGTACGTAACAGTTCGATAAAGGAGTGTTGTGTCAACCAATTCCCGTCAGTCAGCACTAGAAATCAGCCCCACGGCCCCCCAGATAGAATTTGCATTCTCTTTCACACTTTATCTATCACCACCATCCCTAAACCCTGTCATATCGAACTTGGCAGAGGTGTTGGATACCATATATTCGTCCATAATAACCACCTCATGTGTTGGACAGTTGAACCGGTGCATGCCTCGCGAACCGATAATGGTGTATCCCATCAATGAATCGATGTAAACAACTTGTCTTATTGAGGGTGCGATGTTGATTTAACCAACACCTTGTGCCTGAATGCCAATCGGGAATGTGGTCGACCAACCTAATCGGGTGCATGCACAAACGAAGTTGTTGGCCCAGATAACTGCCCTCGCAATTACGGAGACGGTGGGTGTGAGGAAGAGGACGATGACGATGAGGTCGAAGAGGTAAACTTGGTACAACGTGTAATGGACGTGCGCCAAACTGATTACACTAACTGGATCAAAAACCCAAACGCTAGTATGCAGCCTGAATAATTGCCCACTTCCAAGCAGTGTATGTAGGACATGCCTTGTGCACCATCTTCCTATCGGGACGGCAGCAGATGCATTGTGCTAGGGGCCAAGTTTCACAGAATCGACGGTTCCACTCATCCTAGAGAAATGGTAAGAACTTCTGATTCTAAAGTTGCATTGAGTAAGACGTATAACACTAAAGGAGACCTCATATATGCGGTCGGACTATATTAGATTGAGAAGAAGGCAGAGCTTTGAACAAAGAGAACCAACCAATTTAGGAATTACATTGTGTGCAAGTTCAACAACTGCGCGTTCCAGCTAAATGCGAACGGAGTAAATGGTTTCGTGGCGGGTGGTTGCGTTCCGAGAGCATAGATGTGAGTAGGATCACACAAGCACAACTGAACGGGACGTCTCTACAAGGATGATAGTGGCGCTTTATGTGCCGAAACTGATGGAGGAACGCACGTTAAATGCGAAAGATATGAAAAAGACATGAAGGTCGACCACAGCTTTGATATCGACTACTAAATAGTTCTCCATGCCAAGCACCTAGTGTACGAAATAGTGTACGGGGAGTGCGAAGAATCATTCCAAAGAAACCTAGGTACTTTTCAATGCTAGAAACGATGAACCTGGGGATGGTGATGGCTCATACCGAGGATAGTCAAGGATGCTTCGAAAACTGCTTCTTCGTTCTCAAACCATGTGTCGATGGATTTTCTCTTCACAACCGACCACTAGTTGTTATTGATGGAACACACCTCAAAGGGAGGTACAATTGATACTTTTTGTTGTAGTTTCCCAAGACGAGAACGAGCAGGTTCGCATTTGGTATTGGCCATATCTAAAATAATGCGGCATGGGGGTGGTTCTTGACCAAACTAAAGGAATGTATTGGGACGCCTAATGGCCTAATCAATGTATTAGACAAGCACAAGAGCATAGGGAGCTGTCTCAAGGAATTTTTCCCTGGGGTGCCACATCGCCTCTGCTATTACCACCTTCGTGTGACTGTGGCAAGGCACGACAAACATTTGGCTTTAATTTTCTACAACACTCCTTATACATATAGTCGAGAAGAGTTTGAAGAATCTATGCATCAGATACGATTGAGGTTGGAGAACGGAGCTTACAACACGTTAATGGAGGAAAATTTTGAACAGTGGGTACGAGTTCACTGTATGGTAAGAAGATTTAATTTCATGACATCGAATGCAGCAAAGACGTGGAGTCATAGGGTTCTATAGGGTATACGACTCCTGATTACATCACTGTTGGAGTGTACACGTAGCATAATTAAAGAATGATTCAGTGAATGGAGGCAAAAATATAAAGCACGCGAGAATGAAGTGACCGACATTATATTAAGAAAATTAATCGAATCGGTAAGCAGGGACAGGTCAATGATTGTCAAGAATTTAACTGACACTAAATTTAGATTTTAGGACTCACCAAAGATTTACATCGTCGACCTCATTGCGCGCTCATGCTCGTGCCAAGAATTCCATTTGGACATGGTAACGTGTGCACATGCACAACGTCATAGAAGGTGTGGAATTAATACGCTAATGAGGTGTTACTCGTACACGTTGATGCATGACATAAATTTGTTCATTTCTGAATAGGAAATCATGGAGGAATATCACGAACTATATCGTCGATTATTACAAGACCTCGACATTGCTGAAATAGTATGCAAGAGAGATAATACCAGTTCCAGATCTAGATGACTGGGTCATGGATGAAACCACCAGGGCGAAGTAGTTCAATCCTCCTGAATGCCCAAAACAAGTGGAGAGGCCCAAAACTGCACGTGTACCACACCCCACTGAAAAAGGAGTAAGACAAGCACAAGCGATAGATCAAGACGAACGTGCAGTAGATGCGAAGAGCCCAGGCACAATGTACAGAACTGTGCTACTATCATACCAATTGGTGTTGGCAGCCAGAGTGGCAGCTGGACCGAAAATAGTACGCAACAGAAGAAAAAGCGCAATGTAGTATATATCTAACTAAAGGACACAGAGATGACAAGTGCCCGGGTCCGGTAGGGATTGAGGAGGAAGATGTAATAGGATATGAAGGGGAACCTTTCAGAGGTGAAATGGGCGGCATCGATGAGTCGACACCAGACAGTTCAAGCGTAAGAAGACGTTCGGCGAGCGACGAGCCGCCTCTAGGTTTTCAGGGTAATAATTCGGTGGCCAGGAAAGGAACTGTTTATGGCCAAACCAAATGAGCAGTCTGTTCGACCTCAATGAAGAACCATAGGGTCCTAAAATCGAGGAATCGGTGGTCGCAATAAACCACGAGTCGTCCGAAAGGCACAAGAGTGGAGTTGAAGATTTGGAAGATCTTGTGATATCAATATACAAATTTGGTGGGCAGGCTTCAACTTTAAATTTTGTACTTTGAGTGTTTCTATTATACGTTTTTTATGTACTAATCAAATACTAGAATAATTTGAGCAGCAGGTTTTAGACGGGAAAACTATCGCTCTAAGACAAGCACTATGTGTTGTGTTGCAGTATTCTTAAACTGGCACACCTAGGATAGTCTGGGACACTTCATTGATCGTTTTCTTAAGCGCAGTAGTAGAGTAATAATTTTTTCTGTACCAAAAGAATAATGTATTGGAGTACATGCACAAAAATGGCATCATGTAGTTTGTGCGTATGCACAACGTTAATTTTTCAACTTATATAGGTACACACTACCTAAAAACTTTACCTTCGTGTAGAGCTTGCCCTTCTGTAAATTTACCTATGTATGCTAGATAGATATGTTGTAGCTAGTGACCCGCCCGCCTATTGACTACTTTTATAATGTGTTGAAGTTACAAAGGAATGACTCGCTCATTGAATCGTTGTACGGCCTTTGAGCGGGATAATTGCTACTACCTGAACTGTTTCAAATTTCATAGCAACCAATAACGTACATATTCATGTGGTGGAATGTAACTGAAATTCAGCTTATACCGCAACAAAAGAACATTTGTCTATATCAGGCTTTCTTTAAGTGGGAAACAAAGTGGGTGAGCTCTATATAAGGACTTGGGACAAGAGCCAAGAGGTACCCAATAGAAAAGAAATTACTCCAACCCATAAAATACACACTCAACAACCACCGGGGGTGTACTCGTCCAAATATGCCACCTGACCCCTTCTGATGGACGGAGAACACAGCGCGAGTACTTCTACAGATCGGGCTGGACAAGGGAAATGAACAGGGCCTTCGTTGACTCGCTAGCCACGACATGCGGGAGGCGCCGATGCATCCTCAACGAAGTGAAGCCTTAGAGCACATCCAGCCGGACGTGACGGTGGAAACCGGGCAGTGTTGGCCCACCACCAAGATATACGCTGAGGTGAACAGGAAAAGGCAAAGGTACAATGTTTTCAAATGGTGAAAGTGTACCATGGGGTTCATTACTTTCCAATATCGAACATACTTATCACAAGGGAACAAACGAGGTACAAATAGTTGTTAAGGTGGACGAGCATCTGCCTTAACAATCTTAATTTCTTTGAACTAAAACTAACGTATATGTGTTGCACCGATTGATCTTTTTGCAGCCGCCTACTACCATGAAGCCAAACGAGACTTGAAGAAGCTTCACGTAATTTTTTGCTGTGTCAGTCCTCCGATGTCTCCAGATACCTCAGATGCCGATGGCTATTACTTAAAACTTGAAATGGACGACGACATGGAACTAGAGTGGCCTGACTACTGAACCACTAAATATGAAATAACTCCCCAGAGAACATCTCCGCTCCCATGTATGAAACATGATGAAACTAGAAAATTCCTTGCTCTTTGCTAAATGCTTATTTTCTTCATGCAATGACCCTTTTTTTTTATTTGGTTGTACTTTTGTTATTTTAATAGCGTATAGAGTATGTATGAGATTAGTTCGTGGGATTGGTAGCCATAGTGTGTAATGATCCACGCAGGCGGCAATGTTATCGTTGTATGTAGTCTTCAAATCAATATCCTATATACTTTATTTTTTTGTTGGTATAATCATATAAGACAAATGGTAATCAAGGAAAGTAATGTGTACACACAAATCTAAACAACTCGGTATTGAACTTACAGTAGTATTAAATTTACCATTAAAAAAAATGCTTAAAGAGAGTGATAGAAACGACGCCTGAATAAATATATCACATACCACTGAAAAAAAGATTCGGCCATAGGTCTATATACCGTAGCTACTAAATTCTAAAGGAAATTGATGAAATGGTGTTGTTGGATTTAGGTCGGGGTACCTTTGATTGTCGCGGATTTGAACCCCGGATCATATATGGGTCGAACCATGGCCTCACCTCGATGATTCGTACTCTTGGTCGGGGTAAAAATCACGAACAAAAATCCACCACGATCCACAATCCATTAGCATCTCCGTTGGCTTTTGGAAAAGTACTTTTGGGTGTGGGAGAAATCACTTTTGATTTCTCCCTTTCTGTTTCTCGCGTAAGTGAGAAACTATTCTCACTTTTCTCCATCAAATGTATAATTGATAGGGTTTATATAGGGGTAGAGGTGTGCTTCTAATTATGGGAGATGGGCTTTCCATAATAGCCCACTTCTTGTAATTGGGCCAGTCCACTTAGGCGGCCTTCGACCAGGCCCAATGGCCCAGGTGAACCGGGCCCATGGCTCGGGTCAAACCAACATCCCCCACTCGCCCATGAGGGCTGAGACCTAACCCTTCGTGATCTTTCCAACTCACCGAGTTCATACTAGCTAATGGATCGTGTGACCCACGAGTATCTCAAGAGCATATAACTATACACTGGTTAAGGTGTATAACAGCTCGACATCAAGAATTTGAGGACAATGAACTCACTATATCCCAGACACATTACCCAATGCCAAAAATCAGTATGCCTCCTTGTCCCTTCATTAATGAAGGAGCATACCAGATTCATCACTCCGTTTTACATTCAATTACGTTCCTTGAACATGATTGGCGCTTATGAATCTTTAAACTGTGACGACAGTAACAATCTTCCTTTTTCTGTATACCTCCTAGTCTTTCATCTAGCTGCTTTCCTAGACATGTCCCGCATAGTCGAATAATTTCGTGGTTATTGGGAGCATGCTAAAGTAGCAACACTGACAAGAAGACTAAAGACACAGGAAAAAGTCATAACGATATACTATAAGGTAATCCAAACCTCTAGATCTCACATAATGACAGAATAGGGACTCATTTCTCATTATCCACTTGGTCACAAGCACATGCAGTATGAAACACACGTTACAATGTGTCATTTCCCTAAAGGAAGCGTATGTCATTTACTGAACACATTGTACGGATCTTGGTCTAGATATCTTTCAGTAGCTAACCTGAGTTTTCTCTGTAGATGTCCTCAAATTAACGTCTAACTCAAGAAAACTCACATCTGGCTACACGACAAGTTATAATTGGATAATCAAACATCCAATTCGATCACATGTTACCGAACATCAATCTCATCTTAACGTACTAAGGCGACACTCATAGAATTTCAACTTGTCCGACATACTTTTAAATAAACCGTCAATTCGTAGGTGTACATAAGCATCATAATCACCTCGCATTATGTGAAAATATCCCAGATAAAGTCAAGTTGTGATGTACTTGGTCAGTGTTTGGAGTCTCTTCTAAGCTATGCCCTATCTATGGGTTGTGGGTTGCCAATGCCCCCACTGAACTGCTTATCACTCAAAACTTACTCAACCAAAAAAACTTCACATTCTATAGGCAGAAGCTCCGAGATTTACTCTGATTGTAGAAATCTATACATTTACCCAATACTCTCATCTCTCCGAGATGTTCGTGCTACTGTGCAAAAGTAACTGCTTAGATACAATCACTCTAATCAGTATCACTGTAGTGAGTATTAGCTATGTATTATTCATACTAGATCATAATTCCTCCACTTAAGATGTTATCATAAGATCAGAATCACACAAATTAACAAGAACCCTGTTCGGACAAAAAAACCAAAGAAATCGGCCGAACAAACGTGAACGCAGAAATAAAGAATAAAATGAACACAAAAGGGCTTTACGTGGTTCGATCAATGATGATCTACATCCACGGAGGCTCTATGCACCTCAATTCACTTCACTACACAAGCAATTACAAGAATCAACAAGAATCTAGCAAATCCCTAATTCACAATCCGAATTGGGATCATAAACCCTAGAACTCTAATTCTCTCACTAGTGTAATGTTTACAGAGGGAAAACTTGACTCACACTCTCGCAATCACAACTGATTTAACTCTTTATAAGTGTTGTAACTCGAATCCATATGAAGAAGAAGTTATAACAGATTGAAAACCAACTGCTGCAAGTTGCTGAACGTGGCTTCCACAACGGTTTTTGGTGCAACAGAATTAAACCGTTGCAAACGGCAGTTACAACCAACTTAAACCCAGTTTCCTCTTAACCCTTGCTTTGACTCTGAACCCGGCTCTCTGGACCGGTTCTTCAAGTCCAATTCCGGTTCTGGACTCCCAACATACCTCACTTGATGAAATTGATCTTGTGCTCACAAATCTCCACCTCAATGAAATCAAGTGCATTTCATTACCTCAACCAGTCTTGTTCTTCTAACAGCTTAAACACATTGTTCAAGCCTGATTAGGATCAAGCTATGCACAACTTTGTTCCCAGGAATTGACTTGGTTAAGAAATTAGCAGCATTGTCTAGTGTATGAATCTTCTTGACCTCCACAGAACCTGAATCTATCACATCTCTTGCAAAGTGTAATCTGACATCTATATGTTTGGATTTTTTCATGGGATTCTTGGTGTTTTACCAAGTGAAGTACACTCTGATTATCACAAAATATGGTCACACATTTCTGCTCAATCCCCAGATCCTTGAGAATCCCTTTCAACCACACAGCTTCCTTGATTGCTTTAGTTAATGCAATATACTCAGCTTCTGTAGTGGACGGGGCCAATACTGACTGTTGCACACTCCTCCAGCTAACAGTAGTCCCATATAGTGTAAGCACATAACCAGAAATGGATTTTCTAGTGTTTACATTTCCTGTAAAAATAGCATCTGCAAATCCTACCAATGGAACGGTAACATCAGCTTGCTTCTCAAACTTCAATCCTAAGTTCACTGTCCCTTTTAAGTATCTCAACACCTACTTTGAAGCATCCCAATGAGCTTTACCCGGATTTGACATGTACCTGCTAATCAAAGACACACAATAGGCCAAGTCAGGCCTGCTAAAGATCATGCCATACATCAAGCTACGCACACCACTTGCATATGGTATGTTTCTCATGTAACTCTCTTCTTCTGCAGTCTTTGGACTTTGCTCTTTGGGCAATTTGAGTTGTTGACTTACTGGAACACTCAAAGGTTTGGCCTCATGCATATGAAACCTCTCCACCACCTTCTGAAGATAATGCCTTTGTGACAATCACAAAATTCCAGAATTCCTATCTCTCAAAATGTTCATGCCCAAAATCTTCTTTGCATCTCCTAGGTCTTTCATGTCAAATTCTATACCCAACTTCTTCTTCAGTAGCTGTATTTTATGCTTACTTTTACTTGCAATAAGCATATCATCAACATACAATAAGAGATACACTTGATCAACCTTAGAATCTTTATCAAAATATACACAACTATCATACAGACTTCTGATGAATCCTGTCTTCAACATGAACTCATTGAAGTTCTTATTCCATTGCCTTGGACTCAATTTTAAACCATAAATTGAATTCTTGAGAAAGCATACCTTCTCTTCACTTCCTGCAACCACAAAGCATTCAGGTTGTTTCATATATATGTTCTCAATCAAATCACCATGCAGAAATGCAGTTTTAACATCTAGCTGTTGTAACTCCATGTCCTCTTGTATCACTTTTGATAGCAGAAGTCTGATATAACAGTGCTTCACCACAGGAGAGAAAACCTCATTGAAATCAATGCTCTCTCTCTGAGTGAAACCTCTTGCAACAAGTCTTCCCTTATATCTTATCCTGTCAGTGTCTCCAGCTTCAATCTTTTTCTTGTAGATCCATTTGGAACTTACTAGCTTCTGCCCCTTAGACTTATCTACCAGCTTCCAAGTGCCATTTCTCTCCAAAGATTCCATTTCCTCCATCATTGCACTTATCCAGTGCTCACATTCCCTACCACTGACTGCTTCTTTGTAATTCTGTAGTTCCTGATGCTCTATGTCTTCAGCAATGCTCAGTGCATAGTAAACACTTCCTGCTTACCCATAGAACTCTGGTCTTTGGATTTGCCTTCTTGGTCTATCTCTGGCAATACTATAATTTCTCAGGTATGGATAAACAGTCTGCACATCCTCTTCTTCAGATGAGCTGTCACTTGAATGTTGATCCAAAACATCAGTCCTTTTAGGATTTTCATCCATATGAGGCTCCACCTGAACTGATATCTTCTTTGCTTTAATAGCTCTATCAAGCTCTTCCTGACTTCCATAGAGTGATACCCCATAACTGATTCATTAAACCTAACATCCCTGCTTATCATGAGCTTCTGATTCCCGTGTTCCAGGCACCATAGCCTGTATCCTTTGATTCCTTTTGGATATCCTAAGAACACACATCTTTGTGCTCTTGGATCAAGTTTGTCTTGCTTAATATGAGCATAAGCAAGACATCCAAATACTTTCAAACCTGTATAGCTTGGAACATTTCCACTCCACACTTCCTTTGGAGTTTTGAATCCTAGAGAAGATGAAGGTGATCTGTTGATTAAATAACACGATGTATTAGTTGTTTCTCCCCAAAAAAACCTTTGGCAGTCCATCATAAATCAACATACACCTCACTCTTTCCAGTACTCTCCTGTTGAATCTTTCTACTATACCATTTTGTTGAGGATTCATTGGGATTGTTCTGTGTCTAGTGATTCCTCTTTCATCATAGAATTCAATAAACTCAGTAGATAGGTACTCTAGTCCATTGTCTGTTCTCAAATGCTTGAGTTTCTTACCCCTTAAATTCCCCATCTGAATTAGCCATGTTCTGAACTTGGTGAATGCATCACTCTTGTTCTTCAACACAAACACCCACACTTTCCTACTGAAATCATCAATAACAGACATGAAGTATCTTCCTCCTCCATGTGTTTCAGTTCTGGATGGTCTCCACATATCTGAGTGGACATAATCTAAAGGTTCTTGAGTAGTATGAATTCCCTTAGCATAAGGCAGTTTCTATAGATTTGCCTAATGCACACTTATTACAAAACTCAAGAGTTTGATTTCCTATATCTTCAATTATGCCTCTCTTGGAAAATTCCCTTAATCCTCTCTCCCCAATGTGCCCTAACCTCTTATGCCACAGTATCAGTTCATTCTTGCCAAGAATACTACCCACACAACCAACAACAGGCTTTCCAATCAAAATAAACAGACCATTATGTTGTTTTCCTTTGATCACCAATTTACTTCCCTTGGTTATGTGAAAGTGACCATCAACAGATTTGAACTCACATTCAGTGGCAATGAGAGATCCTAAGGAAAGTAAATTTCTCTTGAGACCAGGTACATACCTCACATTGGTGATCGTCCTTGTAACTCCATCAAACATGGTAATTCTCACTGAGCTAGTACCTTGAACTCTGCAAGACTGGTCATTTCCCAGCAAAACACACCCTCCATCCTCTTTCTGGAGATTTTGAAACCAGTCTTCATGAGGACACATATGGAAGGAGCATCCAGTGTCAAGAACCCACCCCTTCTCCATCTTTGAGTTAGTAATAGTTAGAACTTCTGGTGTGTCTCCTTCATGTTCAACAGCAGCAGCTTCAGCTCCTTGGCCTTCCTTCTTCTTCTTCTTTAGTGGACAGTCCTTCTTAAGGTGTCCGACTTGTTTGCATTTGAAACACTTCCTGTTTTCCACCCAATCTCCAGATTTCTTGAAACTGTCATTTCCACCCTCAGAATCTTTTGAAGTTTGGCCCTTCTTCTTCTAATTATTTCTTTTGAACTTATTGTTGAAACCTTCACCAGTTTGATTTACTTTCTTGTCACCTTGATTCTATAAACATTTGGTTTTCAAGGCAGTGATAATTGAGTCATAACTCAACTTATCTTGCCTTCCAAACATAAGAGTGTCTTTAAAACTCTCCATAGATCTTGGCAGAGCATTCAGCACCATCAAAGCTTTATCATCATCCTCAAGTTTTACTCAAGGTCTTCCAGTTCATCAAGAAGTTTTGTAAATTCATCTAATTGATCATAAATTACCTTTTCATCCATCATCTTGAAAGCCAGTAGTTTTTACTTGAGGAATAGCTTATTAGAAACTGACTCAGACTAGTACAGCTCCTCCAGCTTGGTCCATGCCTCAATTGCAGATTTACATCTAGAAATCTCCCTCAAAGGCTTATCCCCAAGACATAGGACAATTAGACTTAATGCCTTCTAATCCATATCGCCATATTCAGGTTTCTCAGCCTCCACCCACTAATCTTCAGGCTTGAGGGCATTTGATAACCCATTCTGCACCAATATGGCCTTCATCTTTATCTTCCACAGGGAGAAATCATTCTTCCCAGAAAACTTGTCCAAATCCATCTTCATTCTAGCCTTTATGCTCTTCTTCTTGTGTGAGAACCCTTCCCACAGAAGGAGCCACTTGTTATGAGAAGATCAGAATCACACAAATTAATAAGAACCCTGTTCGGACGAAAAACCTAAAGAAATCGGCTGAACTGACGTGAACGCAGAAACAAAGAATAAATCGAACACAAAAGGGCTTTACGTGGTTCGATCAGTGATGATCTACATCCACGGAGCTCTATGCACCTCAATTGACTTCACTACATAAGCAATTACAAGAATCTAGCAAATCCCTAATTCACAATCCGAATTGGGATCATAAACCCTAGAACTCTAATTCTCTCACTAGTGTAATGTTTACAGAGGGAAAACTTGACTCACACTCTCGCAATCACAAGTGATTTAACTCTGTATAAGTGTTGTAACTCGAATCCATGTTAAGAAGAAGTTATAACAGATTGAAAACTAACTGCTGCAAGTTGCTGAACGCGACCTCCACAACGGTTTTGGGCGCAACGGAATTGAACCGTTGCAAACGGCAGTTACAACCAACTTAAACCCAGTTTCCTCTTACCCTTCTCATAGCTTTAACTCTGAACCCGGTTCTCTGGACCAGTTCTTCAAGTTCCAACTTCGGTTCTGGACTCCCAACATTTTATACTTTATATAGACCTCACTTGATGAAATTGATCTTGTGCTCACATAAGGGAATGATACAATGTGACCTAGACATCAGAAGAAGCCTTTCAAGTGTACTCCTACACTTTGACTAGGATTTGATTAATGCTTAATTACTAGACCCATGGCAAAGCCTACACTAAGGCACACACATCTTAAAGTTATTTGCAGCTCTTAGCAGTACTAGAATATTGTATGATGGACATTGTAAACTTCTCTATAGAAGTTATTAGACACATTAAGTGGCTTCTAAACTTCGTCTATAGCCAATAATAGTATTAGTGGATACATAGGCGTCCACATGGAATCACTATAAGATTTTTACAAGTGATGCTCATATAATCACAAGTAGACATCTAGATGATCCCTTGGAATCTTCACTTATCTTATAAGTAACCCTATCCATATCCTTCAACTCCGAGTTGTAAGAAAGCTTATTTATCAATGGTCATAATACTCAATATCTTTTCTTACTGGCAAAAATAAGATTGCAAGTTTCCTTGTAGTGTTACATGAGATTAATACTTTCGTAAAATCTCATATACCATTGACTTGAGTACTGTACCTGGCCATGAAATTTATTTCTTGGCCTCTGACTATAAACCTCCTTGGTAAACCAATTTGATTATCAGTCAAGTTCTCCACTAAGAAATACAGTCACTCAATCACCTCAAAAAAAATTGCAAATCAAATTCTAAGTTGGCTAACTAAGACGAATCATGATAAAACTCAAAATTGGTAGGAAATGTCCCTATAGACAAGCCTTACACTCAAAGTGTGACTTTCCAACCAATTTGAGATCTTTACCTCTAGCAGTTCTTACAGCCTTTTGAGAACCATTAGTTCACAATCTCTCTGTGTCCAACAGAATATCAATCGGTTCCCGGACCTAATCTCAACTACACCAATTAGATAACTATTCATTTGCTTTCATCTATTCATCCATCCAAGGATAATACAAAGTCCAACTCTTTCTCAAATTCTGGAGATTCCAATTTAAAACATGCCTTGCAATCTCATAGATTCAAGCATGCATTTTCCCAGTTTTGTTCTAATAAAAATATTCAAACAGATTCTAGTTTCACTGAATGTTGACCCTAACTGGAATCTTATTTCAGGATATCCTTTTGAACTACTCAAAGATCAGTTGGATGCAGATCTTCATTTGAACACTTCATAGAAATATCTCCAAAATGCTAGGCTTTGTGATTCTACTTCAGTAACAAACTTATCAATTGTTCATCTTTGAACATATAACCTTTGGACTGACAGAGTATCCCTTAAGGATACATTTCCTCTCTTGAGGTTTTTAGCTTTCCAAACTTCATTGGAAAATGTCGCTTACCGAGGCAATTGATCCTTAGGATCCCCATTGACCCCTAGAACCTTTATTTGCTCAGGTCTGACTATCTATAAGTCCAAAAGTTTATGAGATATTTAAGTTACTGATTTAATGAATACATTGATTCAAGGTATGGGTCGCAATCAATGTTCTTTTCCAATAAAATTAAGTACTTGACTTGCACCTTCATGGACATGGACCTTAATATTTATCTAGCAACATTTCTTTCCCCCCTCTTCAGCACACAATTTTTGTTGAAAATATGTGTGAAAACCGGATGATTGCTTGATAATATCTCTGTTACATTGATCATAAGATGATCATGAGACTTTTCACACCTGTAATTAGTCTAAGAGCACTTATGCCTTATTCATTTGATCATTGTCTTAAACACTCCAGTGTTTAGACTTTCAGGGAATCAAATGAATTTAACTAATTTGTGTGAGTGATCCTCATATGTATCGGGAGACTAGGCTCCATGATCAACCATTACATCGTTGAATCACAAAACATCACAGTGGATTAATCAGAATAGAAAAACTATCCTAATTGTCTTAAAAGGTATTTCAAGTGTTTGATGATGAAGTGAAAAAATCCCTCCTGGAATTCTCAATTCTGGAAAAATTACTCCTCGAGGGCATTTCCAGTTAATTGAAGCATCATGTTATGTCTAACGTAAACTAGGCTAGTGCACCATTGCACTAATCGGTCCACTTTCAAGGAATACACATATGTTTACTTCATCCAATAACACGAAGCATTAACGTCATGTCCATCTACAATGTTGTCTTAATGTTTATCAACTAATCAATGTATCATTATCTCAAGCCAAGTCCAAATCTTTAGAAGAACTCCAACCGAAACAAATATTCGTCCTATTTCAAGATTCTTGAGGATAACAGACAGAAAAACTTTAGATCATCATGCAATTCCGAATTGCAAGGGATCAAGCCTAATCATTATCTTCAGCATGCTGCAAATCAAATTTCCAGTGATAAATGCCTAAGTTATGAATTATGGCATAAATTCTTGTGTTCATCCTCATAATCCTATTGAAATAGACAAAAAATGTCCACGAAATTTCCAAGTCTAATATTCACTGTCTTAAGACCTTTTACCCGAAGTAAATGAATTAATTAAAAAGTCTGACACCGTCTAGCATTTGCAATCATTCAAGTTCAGTGTGCACTATCAAGTGCTTCTCGAGAAGTGTTGAGGTAACTACTACCACACTTAATGAATAATGTTATATGCTTAACCCTCATTATCGACTCTATGGCAGGTGTGTCAAGAACTAAGAAATTTACTTTGGATTTGCACAATTAAGTGCCTTTCCAATTGGTTTCAGTACATGTGTTGAGTCAAACACACTATACTGCATTTGCTAAGAATTTTGTGTTTCCCAAAAAGACCCATTTGTCTTTACTGGGAGACGTTCTTCTGAAAAATCATTGTCAGTATCTTCCGCCTTTACCATGTTCCTCTTATGTTTAGAATCCAATTCTTAATTAGGAACTTGTAACAGACCAATTAGTAGCCTCTAGCCACTTATAATCACTATTATGAGCAGCATCCCTAAAAACTCGAGCTGTCCCAGTGGGCATGATTGGTTTTTAGATGCCCCCACTCAATAGAAAGATACTAGACTCTAACTTAAGTCTTAATCTATTGTTCACAGAGAAGACTTGGAGTAACAATCTCTGACTAGTGGCGGTAGAGATACCAAACTTTTACTCTAATATACCCTGATATCTTGAGTTAAAGAATTTTCTCATTAAATGAGAATTACTACTAAGTTCTGATAAAGTCGTAACCCAGATATCAAGTGGTTAACGATTAAGATGATTCCACATAATTATTCAAACAAGCAATAATATAAACGACACAAGAATTTACGTGGTTCGATCCGGAGATCTACGTCCACGGGTGAAGGTAATCACCTTCCGAGATGTTTCACTATCTTTCTTTGAACACCGGAGTACGACCTTACAAGTAGTGATATTAGAATTCAGAATTGGAACCCTAATCTAAACAATCATTCTCCTATTTATACTATATAATAACAACCCTAACAAAATCCCTAAAAATCCGCCAGTCATAACTGCATGGCCGTTGGAACGAATAATGGGGATCTTTTCCTAACTTCCCACAGACGCCGCACATGGGCTTAGCCGCATTGGGCTTGCGCTCTTGAGCCCAATTGACCCGTTTGGCGGGCTGGACAGACCCGGGGAGATTGGGCCATACCTATCAGATGCACCTCCACCAGCCGGAGCGAGGTAAGAGCTTCGGTGTTTAAAAGATGCATTTGTTGGCCGAGGTGTATGTACTGTAACTGAAGTTGTATCGGAGTAGTACCTGAGTCATGTGAAGTGGCAAGATGACACCATACATAGGTGCGTGGAAACACTCCCGGGGTGGAAGATTCAACCGGAGTCAAACTGGAAACCCCCCCGGAGTGAAAGAAGCAACCGAAATCGAACTGAGATATCTGCGGTGTGAAAGAGTCCACCGGAGTTTGACTAAAATACCCCCGGGGTGAAAGAATCAACCGGAGTCGAACTGAGTTATCCCCGGGGTGAAAGAATCAACCGGAGTCGAACTGAGTTACCCCGGGGTGAAAGAATCAACCAGAGTCGAACTGAGTTACCCACGGGATGAAGGAATCAATCGGAGTCGAACTGAGTTAGCCCCGGGGTGAAAGAAACAACTCGAGTTGAACCACAAAGCTTCCTGGGGAAGGAATTAGCTTGAGTTGAGTGGGCACATGATCAGCATGTGTGTGCCGCGTGTGAGGCACGCGGGTGCGCAGCCCAAGGACGCGTGTAAAGCATGCGCTAATGTTAGCCACTGAATTTGAACAAGCGCGATCTGGGCTGTTGATTCTCTGTATTAGAGGGAAACGGAAGTGACAGTTTCACTTTACTTTTCATTTGCGATCAAAATCTAGCGGGAAGACGAGAAAGAACTCAGCAAATTTCTGGAAATTACTTCAACTTTGTGCACTCATCCTCGAAATATCAAGTAAGTATGTCTTCTTCCTCAGATTCTTCTAGTGTTAGGGAGGTGGGAACATAAGAGAGCCCGTTTGATGCTACACCTCTGCGAGTAATCTTCCCAGAGAGGAGTGAAAGTAGGAAAGTATATAGGGCTGATTTAAGGGAAATATGGACCTGGGTAGTGAGATTTCCCACTTGTCTAGAGGAGAGGGCGAATCTGGAGGTGGCTTCAGTGGTGCCTCGGGTTACCGAAGCCCAAATCGAGGCGATGGTGCCGGCTTTTTATTTTCCAATAGACTTAGAATATATAATACCCGGACCCAATGATAGGGCTTGATGTCCACCAAGGGGGTTTATATCAGTGTATATAGATCAGCTTAGGGTAGGTTTAAGGTTTCCGTTGTGGGATTTTGTGGTTAAGCTGTTGGAGTAGTACGGAATTGCTCTAGGGCAGTTAGTGCCGAATGCCGTAAGGCAAATAGTCGGCTTTATGGTAGTATGTAAGACCTCGGGGGTAGACCCCTCGGTAGAGTTATTTAGGTATTTTTTTTCAGTTAAAATTAATCGGGAAGGGGAAGGGTTGGTGCTCGCTGAACCCGAGGCCGCAGAAAGGGTTCAAGGTGCAAAACCCGAGTAAGGTGGGTAACTGGAAGGTTAAGTTTTTTGTAGATAAAGGAGTCAAAGCCGATCCCGGGATGGAGGCGGGATGAAGTCGGAGACAGGGTACCAAAGGGTGTACCTGAGTCAGTGGAGGTGTTTGAGTAGGCTGGGACAGTGAAGCAAGTTTTTACTGAGGAGGAGTTGGAGGAGGCCGGGTTGAGCCTGTATTATACGAAGGGGCCAGAGGCGAGGACTTCGCCACCCCAGAGCGAGGGCTCTTCAGCCAGGGCTGAAGTGGAGGGTAGGAACTCTTTATCATAAGTGATTGTGTAGCCTATTATTACGGCCTTTTAATATGTTGACTGTGTTCTGCAGTGGGGCGCTTTAAAATAAGTCTGCAGAAGAAAGTTGCCGGGAGTGTGCAGCAGACTCTGGTGCCTGAGAAAGCGGCAACCCCAAAAGCACAACTCCCGAGATGGAGAAGGCCTTGGGGAAAAGGCACGGCGAGGTGGCCGAAGAGGGTGCTGCGCGGTCTGACACGACCCCGAGGATGAAGAAGAGGCCGGGGCCTATGCTGACACCGCCCTCTGTTTCAAAGAGGATGCGCACGGATCCCACCTCAGAGGTATGCTTTATCATGCGTGAAGTTTTCAATTGATTAGCCATGTCTGATATCATTCCTGCAGGACCAGATAAGAGTGGCGGGCCACGAGGTATCCGAGATGGAGGAGGTATGGACCCTGAGCCAAGGGCTCATTGGGTTCGGGCGGCAGAGGCAGAGGGAGGAGACGGAGGAGTTGGCCGACAAGCTGAGGAAGCTGCGCGGGGAATGCGACAAGCTTCGCTCCGAGGCGGCTGAGCCCAAGAGTGGCCAAGTGACAGCGCGGGGTAGAGCGCTCAAGGCTGAGAAGGAAGCTGCCCGTCTCCGAGGCGAAGTCGCAGAAATGGCCCTTCTTCGAGGAGAATTGGCCGCAGCTCGGGAGGAGCTGAAGAAGAAGGTGGAAGGCCAGGGGGCCATGCTGAAGGTATTCGTCGAGAAGCTTTCACAGAGTGGAAACGTTTGTGAACTTCTTGACGAATTTAGTGGCGGAGGGCGATGTGGCTACGCGCTCCGAGGTGCTGGAGGTTGTGAAGGATGCGTACCCGGAGGTAGACGTGTACAAAAAGGATTTCGGGTACGACTACGTAGTCGTAGGTAATGTGGATGCCGCCTACTACAGCACCTTGTCCCGGATGCCTGAGTGGCTGTTGGTGGAGGCATTGGCCCAAAAGGGGACTATTTTGACGTCTCAGGATGTGATAAGCTGTACGGTAGACCAGGACGAGGAGTTCATGGGATACCGAATGGGCGTGCGCGTGCCGGAGCGGCGACAGAGGGCTCCACCCCCAAGGAGCGAGCCTGAGATGCTGGTACCAGCTCCCGAGGAGGGCGGTATCCTTCAGCTGGCAGCTAACCCAGCCACAGAGCCGGGTGCCACCACCTCGGCCCCAGGGGAGGTCAGTGCCCCTCCTATCTCAGGCGAAGATGTAGTGTAGGGCCACTTTTTTGTTTTGAATTATGTATTTGTAATAAACATTGTGTCGTGTATTGCTGTTTTGAGAAATACAAACGACCATTTGTGCATGCCTGCTTGAGTAGTAATACCAAAGTTGTGCTATGTTTATGATTTGATATGTGATGTTGTATGGTGTTGTGATAATTGTGCTCTACATAACATATGTTCAGCAGGAGAACACCGAAGACCTTCACGAGGTCATTCAAAAGTTGATGCAGTCGATGAACTGGCTGTAGAGAGAGAGAGACGACTTGAGGATGTCGGTGGTCCCCAAGTTGGAGAAAAAACTAACTGCAGCAGAGAAGAAGGCAACTGAGGCCGAAAAGACGAGAAACGAGGCTGCAGAAAAAGCCTTGGATCATCAACTCAAATATTTATCAAAATGCGCCAAAGTGGAGCGGCTCTTTGTCCACCAAAGGGAGTATGAGCGGATCCTGTCGGAGTTCGGCCTTTTAACCTTCGAGGATCTTGAGGAGCGAACTGCTGAGATTCAGAAGGAGATAGCAGTATTGATAGAGGCCGGACACACGGACTCCGCAGAGGTGGTTAGGAAGCGGGAGGTGCTAGAGATACTCCTGAGCATGTACGAAGATGTAAAAGGTCGCAAGAGATGGCGGCGTGCTGCGGAGGAAAATATTGCCAGCTGCAGCCAGGGTAAATCATCAAAAACTCGCCGAAGGAGGCCAAAGGGTGCGGTTAAAAACCAACCGAGTTGTGATCCAAGAGCTCAGCCTGGTAGTAGTCACGAATGAGGAAGTCCAAAGACTCACGGAGGAGATTGAGGTGATGGCCCCAGCAGAGTGGGACCTTGTAGGATGGGCGAACACCCCAGGGCCAACTCGGCATCCGAGTCCCATCCGGCGAGGGGACCAAAGGAGTGGGAGGACCGGAGTCCAGACTCCGGGTGTTTCCAGATCCCGGAGGACTCGGAGAAACTCCCGAGGTGGGTCTCAGCGCCGGAGTGCAGGGTATTAATTAGGAGGTGATAGGTAGATAAGTTGTTTTATAAATGTATTGCATACTGTAAATAAAATGTATTGAAAAATGAACATGTATGTAACAAATTCTTTTGTAAATAACAGATTATTGATGTATGTGTAGCATGATGCGATGCTCTTTGTAATTGTGTTAATATGATGTAATGCAAGTAGTATAGTGATTAGTACTCGGGAGTACAGAATGTAGATAAACCCTTGTCCGGAAACAAGGTATAAAATCTCCCCGGACGGATCAGGCGGGAGTCAATACTTGTATGATGACAAGGTTGATAACCTCTCCGGATGGATCAGGCGAGAGGGGATTCGTGTCCGGGGATAAAGTTTAGGGCCTCTCCGGACGGATCAGGCGAGAGACAAATGCGTCCGGAGACAGTTAACGATTGACGCAACAAATATGCGTGTAGTCTAGGCTGGGGCGTCCCCGCGGCAAAAAAGAGAAGCAGTGTACGCGGTGGAAGTAAAAACTTTTATTCATAGCTATTGTTGGAACAATTGGAAAATACAAGAGGCGTGAGCCGCAGATTGCTAACGTACCAAGTGCGAGGCATCGGGGTGCCATCCAATTGTTCTAACTGATAGCTCCCGGAGGCGTGAGCAGCAGTGACGCGATAAGGCCCTTCCCAAGTAGCGTGCAGTTTGCCCTCGGGGGCAGCTTTGCTGGCAGAGTTTAGCCGGAGCACTAGGTCTCCGACCTGGAATTGTGTACCTCGAACCCGGTTGTTATGATACCGAGCCACTTGTTGCTTGCACTTGGCTTGTCGGATGAAGGATTGCTCACGTCGATGTTCAAGCTCGTCCAGATTGGCCCGGAGCGCCTCCTCATTAGCCTCAGGTTCAAGATTTAAAAGTCTGGGGCTGGGGACACCGATCTTGGCAGGAATGACCGCCTCAGAGCCGTAAGTGAGGCTGTAAGGTGTCTCCCCAGTTGAAGAATGTGGCGTTGTGCGGTAAGCCCAGAGAACGTGCAGAAGATTCTCCGCCCAGAGACCCTTGGCCTGATCCAGTCGTTTCTTAAGACCATCGACAAGAGTGCAGTTCGTGACTTCGACCTGGCCATTAGCTTGGGGGTGAGCTACCGAGGTGAAAGCCTATTTGATGTGCAACTCTTCGCACCAGGACCGAAAGGGATTATTGGCGAACTATTTGCCGTTGTCGGATATGATTGTACTTGGAATGCCAAAGCGGCATATAATGTTACACCAGACGAATTTTAGAATATTCTAACCAGTAATGGCAGTGAGTGGCTCGGCTTCGACCCATTTAGTGAAATAGTCCACGGCGACCACAAAGAATTTTAATCCTCCCGGAGCAACTGGGAATGGACCTACGATGTCGATACCCCACCGTATAAATGGCCAGGCGCTTTGTATTCCGATGAGTTCGGTTTGTGGCAGGTGCTTTACTCGGGAATGCCGCTGACATTTGTCGCACTTCGACACCAAATTGTGGGCATCGTTAAACAAGGTGGGCCAGTAGTATCCCCACCGAAGCACTTTCTTGGCCAAAGTGCGTGACCCGATGTGACTTGCGCATGATCCCTCGTGAAGTTCCCGGAGGACATAGTCGGCTTGGACCGGGCCAAGACAACGGAGGCTCGGCTGCAAGTATGACTGACGGTATAAGACCCCGTCGTGAAGCGTGTACTTCAGTGCTTTCAGAAGTATCTACCGAGCAAGTAGTTTATCTTCTGGCAGGGTGCCATTCCGGAGATACTGGAGGATCGGAGTCATCCAATTAGGGTCGACATCAGTCAACACAGAGACCACCTGTTCATTGATCAAAGGATGGGTAGCTTCTTCGACAATTATGTCCGGAGACACATTTTTCGGGACCGCGGAGGCCATTTTACTGAGGGTATCGGCCTTAGCATTTTCTTCGCGGGGGATTTGCTAAACATCAGTGGTGGTAAAAGTTAACAAAAGTTTATGAGTTAGAGCCAGATACCTTTTCAACGTATCATCTTTCGCCACATATGCGCCCTTAATTTGACTAGACACCACTTCAGAATCAGTGTATAACCGGATATGCGAAGCCCTAAAGGTTTGAGCAAGCCGGAGCCCAGCAATGACGGCCTCGTATTCAACCTCGTTGTTCGTCACTTTAAACTTGAATTGCAGGACGTATTTGACTTCGATACCATTGGGTCTAGTGAGAAGGACCCCGGCCCCACTGCCTCGGGTAGCAGAGGCGTCGTCCACGTATACATGCCACCTGTTGGCTTCAGCTTCGGAGTCGAGTTGGGGTGCTACCTCGGTACCTGTTTTTGCCTCGGGTTTGTCGAACGGGACCTCGACAAGAAAATCCACGAGAGCCTGACCCTTGATTGCTCAGCGAGGTAGAAACTGTATATCGTGCTCCTCGAGCTCAATTGCCCACTTAGCCAAGCGTCCCGACATATCGGGCTTGATAAGAACCTGGCAAATAGGTTGATTGGTGAGGACCCGGATAGCATGCCCCTGAAAGTAGGGATGTAGGCGGCGTGCCGCCATGACTAGAGCCAAAACTATTTTTTCTGCCACGGAGTAGCGGGTTTCTGCCCGTTGGAGGGCTCGGCTAACAAAGTACACGGGTTGTTGATTGTCGTGGTCCTCGCGGACGAGGGCCGCACTAATGGCTTCATCGGCAGAGGCCAAGTATATATAGAGGGGCTCTCCGGAGAGAGGCGCTGACATAGTAGGTAACTGGCTGACATGTTGTTTCAGAGCCTCAAAGGCTTCATCGCACTGCGAAGTCCACTCAAATTTCTTTGCCTGGCGCAAAATTTTGAAAAAGGAAACCTGGCACTCCGCTGCCTTGGATAAAAAGCGATTTAGGGCGGCGAGGCCACCAGTCAAACGTTGGACATCTTTTACGGTCTTTGGTATCTGAAGATCCAATACATCCCTGATTTTCGCTGGGTTGGCCTGGAGGCCGTGCTGAGATACCATGTACCCAAGGAATTTTCCCGATTCGACACCAAAAGTGCATTTAGCTGGGTTGAGTCGAAGATTATGGCGCCGCAATGTGCTTAATGTCTCGGCAATGTCCTGCACACATGATTCAGAAGAATAACTCTTAATGACGAGGTCGTCAACATATACCTCAACATTACAGCCTATCTTATCTCGGAAGACGTGGTCCATAAGACGCTGATATGAGGCCCCGGCGTTTTTGAGTCCAAAGGGCATCTTTTTGAAAGCGAAGACACCAAAATCAATGATGAAAGTTGTTTTGATAGCATCCCGGCGGTCCATATGGACCTGGTGGTATCCCTTGTACAAATCCAAAAAGCAAAGTACCTTATACCCTGTAATGGCCTCGGCTTTCTGGTCAATAGGTGGTAAAGGATAGCAGTCCTTCGGGCAGTGCTTATTGAGATCAGAAAAATCGACACACATTCTCCAAGCCCCATTGGACTTTGTCACCATCACTGTGTTAGAGAGCCAGGATGGATAGTGGACTTCGAATAGGATGTCGAAGTCCACGAGCTGTTGAACCTCAGTTCGGATAGCTGCATTTCTCTCCGGGGCAAATTACTGCCGCTTCTGTTGTATTGGCTTCACATTGGGGTCAATGTTTAGTTTGTGAGTGATGAGGTTAGGAGAGACTCCCGGCATATCTAAGGGAGACCAGGCAAAGACTTCGGGGTACTCCCTTAATGTCTGGATGATGGTATTGTGCAACAAAGGCATGCCCACTGCGCCTATTTTAATAGTTTGCTCCAGTTTAGCAGGATTAAGTGGCACTTCGGCGATGTCATTTCCAAGTGGCTCGGAAACACCCGGAGCGGGCTCCGGGGTAGCTATTTGAAATTGAGGCTTAGTAGGAGCTTTGGTTGTTTTCTTGAGTGCAACATACATGCACTCTTTGGAAATTCTCTGGTTGCCACAGATGGCGACCTCTCCATGGGGTGTAGGAAACTTCAATGTTAGGTGATATGTGGAACAAATGGCCTTGGCTGGGGTGAGCTAGTCCCGACCAAGTATCATGTTATACGGCGACGAGGAAGATACCGCATAGAAATCCACAAAAATAGTCTTTATCCTTGGGTATGTACCTAGCGATGTGGGGAGGTTGATAATGCCCTCAGGTTGGACCTCCCCTTGGGTGAAGGTCTACAAAGGCTCGGGAGCGGGTCGGAGCTGCTCGCGGGGTATGCCTATCTTTTGGAAGCAATCGAAGAATATAACACTTACAGCGGCGCCGTTGTCGACAAAAACTCGCTTAATAGTAACGTTGGCCACGGCCATGTCAATGACGATGGCATCAGTGTGAGGGGTGAGCTCGGGAATAGGATCGTCCTCAGTAAAGCTCACTGTTTCAGACTTGTGGAGGCGTTTATGACGTGGCTCCTTGGGAGGAGGCCTGCGCGCTTCGGCCTTGAGGGCACTTCGGGAAGTCCCTGCTGGCATGGCGCCATAGATCACATTTATTATCCCATGGACAACATGATTTGGTGAGTTGTCCCCAGGACCTCCATGAGGTGGCGGAGGTGGCAACAATTGAGGTTGTTGAGGTTGATTTTGTTGGCGATTGCCCTGGTCTTGCCGTGGGTAATTGTTATATCCCGACCTGTTGTTTTGCAATTGGGGTCTGCTTTGTCTTGGGCCTCTGCCACTGTAACCTCCCCGACCTTGCGGTTGACCCCCATTCTGGTTCGGCTCAGACCTGTCCTCGGCTCGGGCAATGTATTGCCGGATAAAGCCACGCTTCAAGCAATCTTCAATCTCCTTACAAAGTTCTCGACACTCCTCGGTGTCGTGCCCATGGTCGTGGTGATACGCCCATCACTTTTCACGATTACGCTTCTCTGCCGGAGCAGTCATCCGTGGGCACGGTCGCAAGTCATTTTTGTGAACATAAAATATTTTTGTTCTTCATCGCGTAAGGGGTGTGAATTGAGGAGGACCACTGCGAGGCTCCAACCTGCCTTTACCTAATCTACTAAAAGCACTAGTACAGGTATTAGCCCCGGCCTGCGCGTTGTCTGACTGTTTCTTGGTAGTGTACTTCTCCCGCTTACGCTGGGTTTGCTCTTCAGCTTTAGCAAACCTACTTACAGTGCCGAATAGAGCCCGGGTAGTGGTCGAAGGATGTCGCGCGAGGTCGGTGTAAAGTGGTCCAGCTCGGAGGCCGTTCATAAAAGCAGTAATGTTAACGTCATCAGATCGGCTGCCTACCTTGAGGCTCTCCGCAGTGAAGCGTTCGAGAAACTAAGAAACAGTCTCCCCGTCTCATTGCTCAAGATTCATCATATCGGCCAAAGTGGCCATAGGTTTTGCTCGTGTATGGAAGCGAGCCCAGAACTGCTCAGCAAGGTCCCGGAAAGAAGTAATGCTGCCGCGAGGCAAGGTCAAACCGAATTCTGGCCTCATCTTGAATGTATTCGGGGAACACCTTGCACAAGTGATGTGGCGTGCAGTTCCGATTGAACATGGCATATTTGAATGCACTCAGGAAGTTACCTGGATCCTTGGTACCATTGTAGACGGGCACTGGTGGAAGTTTAAACCCCTTAGGGAGTGGTGTGGCGAGAATCTTCGTCGAAAACGGGGTGATTATTTCCCCATCAGCATCAAGGCCTAACACCTTGTCAAGCTCGGCATCAAATTGAGCCTGCTCCTGTTCTACGGGATCAAGTAAACGGGATCTCTCCAAGCGAGCCCGCTTCGCTGCATCTACAAGTCGACGTCGGTCTACGTCAGCGTGATCAGCATAGCGGGGCCTTGAACCATTAGAACTACGATCCTCCCCGGGTGACACTGACCGATCACGGCGGCGATCATGTCTGGCTCTGTGGGGTGGATCTTCATTGAATGTGCGAGATCGATCTTGGCGGGAATGTCCTGCCACCTGATTGGCACCGTTGTCGACGCGCATACCGAAGTCGGTGCGCCGATGATTCCATTCTTGGAATAGGGCAATGTGTCCCTGTAGGAACGCTTTTTGTGCCTGAAATAGTTCAGGGATTGGTTGAGGGTCAACCTACGCCGGCGCGTGGGCGGACGCGGGGTGTTGCGCATCTGTTTGCCCCGCGAGTGGATCCTGGACTTGTTGATGCGGCAACGGAGGATTTTGATCGACTGGAGGGTTTCGACGAGATCGAGTTGGATTGGCTGATTGGCGTGTATTCACCATATTTTACGTATTACGGCTATGGGCGACGCTAGGGTTTGCTTTTCGTTTCCCACAGACGGCGCCAATTGATAAAGTCGTAACCCGGATATCAAGTGGTTGACGATTAAGATGATTCCACACAATAATCAACCAAGCAATAATATAAATGACACAAGAATTTACGTGGTTCGATCCGGAGATCTACGTCCACGGGTGAAGGTAATCACCTTCCGAGATGTTTCACTATCTTTCTTTGAACACCGGAGTACGACCTTACAAGTAGTGATTTTAGAATTCAGAATTGGAACCCTAATCTAAACAATCATTCTCCTATTTATACTATATAATAACAACCTAACAAAATCCCTAAAAATCCGCCAGTCATAACTGCATGGCCGTTGGAACGAATCATGGGGATCTTTTCCTAACTTCCCACAGACGCCGCGCATGGGCTTAGCCGCGTTGGGCTTGCGCTCTTGAGCCCAATTGACCCGTTTGGCGGGTTGGACCGACCCGAGGAGATTGGGCCATACCTATCTAGTCCAATGTCTGTTGATTATCCAAGGTTTCGTCAGCAGAGGAATTGCCTTAAATTCCATACTACTAGAACCGTTTCCGATTTCCTTTTTTTCCAACATTAATACCCTCCTAGGGTTTATATGATTCGGTTGAAACCATTAAAGATTATCTCTAAGTCTAGTACACATCTAATTATTATGACCTCACAGTCATAATCTACTTATCGCTAAACACCAGGTTAACTAAGAAGCAACTAACTAATTGTGTTCTACGCTATGGTCTAGGTTTAGGAGAGGTGAATGCACACGTGTATGCTTACTAAAACTAAATGTACATAAGATTTTGTTCTTAGAATTGACATTGTGGTAACTTAACAGAAGGTATGACCTCGAGGGTTCACTATGTTCCCAATCATCACCCATATCCAACCTTCGTATTACCACAACTCAATCCTAAAGGAAAACAAAACCTACAACTGTTATGGGTGAGAATGCGAGGATTCTTCCAACCCATAACCCCCAATCAAATAACCAATCATATTCTCAACACGATTTTACTATGTTGATCACACTCAAGTTGTATAATCAACAAGTTGATCACACATAACATGGGGTTCAACACAAAGTAGAATGTCAAGGATCATGAAATATGCACCATATGATTGGGAATTAAGTTTGAAAGCAAGTTAATGCTCTTAACTATATCCCTTTTATGACAGATGACTTTCCCATTACATGCTTACAAAGCATCTGTAAAGACGCTTGTATTAGCATCTTAATAAAGTCCATCTTCATTCATCGGTAGATGTAGCATCTATCTGAATGTTGACTTAGCCCTATGGTCACTTTTGGTCTGAGCCTAACACTTAGTCAGCTTAGATGCAAGTCAACCCACTCGAAAATATCGAACAATGAGGGTAGGATTAGATTAGACATATCCAATCAAAAGTCGTTGTATGCTTATTCAGAACACTCACTAAGGAACATGACCAATAATCATATGTGATCCATTGTTCATTAGTTCCAGTTGAATGTACTAACAAGTTTAAGGTCACGGAGACACTTCAACAATTTCTCCCGAAAAATACTATATCATTCTCACATCCCAACCCAGTTTCTAGATTTTGATTAAACTCTTAAATGGATTCAAATTTCCAACATTTGAAATCCATGGAGGATAATTGAAATCACAAAAAATAGGGTGTGAAAAAATATCACAGAGGTTTTCAGGTGAAAAATTTTATGAACATGGCCCCTAACGCATGTTCATGACCAGTACACGCTCTGTCACACATCACCACGCTTCTGTTGCATCCATCATACGTTCACATGCACGCATATGCACCCGTACACGCGCACACACGTATACATAAGCACAAAGCACATGTCTCATGCGCTCGTATGCATCAAAACACGAACATACGCATAAATACACTGTCCACGCACAAAATATGTACACCACGCGCCGACATGCGCCCTAGGCGCATCCCAAGCGCTGCCACATGCTGACACGCGCCCCTAGGAGCATCCCACGTGGTGCCATGCACCACCACGCGCTCTCACATGCTGTCACGCGCTCCCACGCGACGGTAGTGGTCGGCGGCGGAGTGTCGGTGGCGCAGCGGTGGTTTGGCGGAGGCAGTCTGGTGGTTTGGCGAATGGTTAGCGATGACTAAAGGTGGCAATTTGGGCGGCCCGGCGGGCTCGGGCCTGGCCCAGTCGGGCCAAGGAAAAGTTCGGGCCGGGCTGGGCCCGATTTATTTCGGGCCTAGAAATGTTAGGCCCGGCCCGGAGGACCTCGGGCCATCTGGCCAAAAAAGCCCACCAATGAGTTGTTTTTTTTTTTTCTTTTTATTACTTTAACCATGAAGTAGAATTATATATTGAGGCGAACTTCAGTTTAATTCTCTTAAGAAAAAACTTGATCGGAAGATAATATATTACTATTCGTTGCAATATGGAATGATATCTATTAATCTATAGGCATGTCTTAAACCCCAGATATAACAATAATAATAATAATAATAATAATAATAATAATAATAATAATAATAATAATAATAATAATAATAATAATAATAATAATAATAATAATAATAATAATAATAATAATAATAATAATAATAATAATAATAATAATAATAATAATAATAATAATAATAATAATAATAATAATAATAATAATAATAATAATAATAATAATAATAATAATAATAATAATAAAAGAAGGAATGGATGATGATATATAGTTATATACTAAATGTCACAAGTTATTTAATTTTTGTGTACGTACTATACTACATGTTAATCAATTTTTCATTTTTCGACACATAATAATTAATGAGCATGTTTGGATCTAATTCATTTTCCATCTTCTGCTAATAAAACTGAAGAAATAGAGTATTAAATTAGTCAAATGTTTTAATTTCTCGGTAAATAGATACATTTATGCTCTGCTAGAAAGAGAAAAAAGAAAAACATGTTTCAAATAGTACACAAGATATTACTTAATTCCTAAATTTTTCTTATTCGATTAGTGAGGAGAACAAATTCAATTCCATCGGGCCGGCCCGCGGGCCTTGGGGCCGGGCCGGGCCGGGCTTGGCCCGCCAAAAGAAAAGTCCGTTCGGGTCGGGCCAAAAAAGCCCGAATTTTTTCGGGCTTCTAATATTCCGGCCCAGCCCGCTCTATATTTCGGGCTAAATGGGCCGGCCCATCAGGCCGGGCCAGTTTTTCCATCTCTAGCGACGACAAACCAACTTGAATCGGTTGTGGTCCAGTTCGACCGTCGATGAACCGGTTGCTGAACCGGTTCGGTCTAGCTGGGTGACGTGGCACCTATGCAACGTGTCGTCCCGCCATTAGTGATCTATGTATGCCGTGTCGCCACGTGGCTGCTGATGCGGCCATGTCCCGCACATGTGGCGTGATGTGATTCGTCCACGTGTGCTGACGTGCCACCTATGTGTGATGCTAAATATGCGATGATGTGGCACACGTGTGCTGACTAGGCACTGGTGTGTCACCCTTTGACCAAGTGAGGCCCACTCTCACTGGCCGGAGAGTGGGATACACGAGCGGCCTTCCCGGCATTTCCGGCCAACGGCGCTCCGGCTACCCCCTCATTCTCGGCCATTCCGAGTTCAACGGTGCAATCGGTTTCTCGATCCGACAATCCTAACTATGTGTTTGCATCAGAAAATATGTTCTTAGAGAGTGAAAAAAAAAATTCTTGACATTATTCTTCATGTTCTTCATCAAGAACACATTAGATCCATTTTTCATTTTCAAAACACGTTATCTAACACTATACAGGTCCGATTATCACAAATAATATATCAAATCGAAGCTCATTTGATAAAATGCGCATACATACCACATACATGCGTTAAATAGAGCATTAACATGCTGAAATCGGGTTTTTCAAAATAAGATCATCTTCAAGTTTTCCGGAAAATTTTCAGAAACATATGATTTTCGTCCAATCTTTAAAGGTCCATATCTCATTCGTTTCTCAACGAAATTAAGCATATAATACGTATATAGAAAGATCATTCAACATAGAACATGATCATATTCATTATACACAAGAACCAGAACATTTATTGGACGAAAATCGCACCCGAACAGATTCAAAAAATCATTTTCGCAACAGATTTTCAAATTCACAGATCCAACTTAAAAAATTCATATAAAATTTGTTTCTTAACGGAATCGAGTGATTCAAGTTGGAGAACGTAGCTATTTATGAGTACTATAACATCAAATCAATAGCACATAAAGAATCGAAAAAAATTCTAACGAAAATTGATAGATCGTAACAGCATGTATCTCAATCATAATTAATCGATACAAAAAAATCATCGAGAGCCGAATTCTAACCTTTTGGCTCTGATACCAATGTTGGATTTAGGTCGGGGTACCTTTGATTGCAGCGAATTTGAATTCTCGGATCGTATACGGGTTGAACCACAGCCTCACCTCGATGATTTGTACCCTCAGTCGGGATGGAAATCACGAATAGAAGTCCACCACGATCCACAATCCATTAGCATCTCCGGTGGCTTTTGAAAAAGTACTTTTGGGTATGGGAGAAATCACTTTTGATTTCTCTCTTTCTGTTTCTCACATAAGTGAGAAACTGTTCTCACTTTTCTCCATCAAGTGTACCCGGTACACTTGCTAGGGTTTATATAGGGGGAGAGGCGGGCTTCTAATTATGGGAGATGGGCCTCCCATAATAGTCCACTTCCTGTAATTGGGCCAGCCCACTTGTGGCCTTCGACCAGGCCCAATGGCCCAGGTGAATCGGGCCCATGGCCCGGGTCAAACCAACAGGTGTCATCGGGGTGTTTCACACATTACTTTTGGCGTTTCATGCACGTGACTATGAGATATATGAGGAAGGAAGTATCGTTTCGCTAAGCATCGCACATCTTGAGAAACTGCAAAAGGATGGAGAGGTAGTCACGTGGAGTTACGTTAGTGTATCAGACAAGCTAAACAATAGGTAAAAATGTTTTCTACCGAAGTCTATATATTTTATATGCTAGCTAATCTGGAGTCCCTAAGGCACGCTTGTAGTGTAAGGTCACATCGACAGGCCCCACATGCAGGGAAGAGATCTTACATGATTTACTGTAGATTCCCATTAAATTGTTTAGGGCAAGGCAAAATTCATGCCAAACACAAATAGCTAATGTTATGTAATGTATAGTAGGTCGAGAATAGGCATATACAAAGTAACACACCCAAGTAATTTTAGATATTGAGTAATACAAGCTTGGTCATGACAACACGGAATTAGAGGCTGCAAGAAGAGTTCTTTTACACGGAAGGATAGACAGAGCACATGAACAATGTGTTGATTGTGACGATTGAGGAAACATGCGAGAATGGGAATTGCAATCCCGATTATTGATGGGAGAGGCAATAAAAAATGGATGCGAGAGTGTGACAAAATTCGCAGATCGTAGATGGCCATTAAACAAGAAAACAAAAGAGACCGAAAAATTGAGACAAAAATACGAAGATTTAAGTGGCTTATGAGCCATGATGGAGTCTTATATGAACACTGTAACAATGAGTTCAATGTAAGCGAGGATGCCTGGAAGGCAATATGGGAGGTGAGATAACACATTTACCACGTAACATTTATAAGAAATTCTATACATTTAATATATATTTTTTTTTTTAATCAGTCCCTCCCCCCTCCCCCCCTCCACCCTCTTTCACAAAACGACTTACATCGAAGGATATCACTCACTCCAAAATTGCGTGAATGCACGTAGGTTGATTTGTTTGCTGCAGCATATAAGCATGGTCGGGACCCAACATGGCGAAACCTGCAAAACAGATTAAAGGTTGACGGCCTGTTGTCACTAACGCCATCACTCGAAAGATATATAGCTTAGGCGGCAGGTGACAGAGCCGAGTCGAATGGCCATTCAAGATACGAAGTGTAGGATTTCATGTTACGTTTCATTTTGGGGCTATTGTAGCAGATTATTGTTGTGTGTGCGACAATTTCAATGTATTTTTTTGTTATTTTGATTTCATGTTGTTCATTCCAGATACGCTTGTATGATAAAGCAATATGCTTCAATGTGTTGTTATTTTAAGCAATGATATGGTGGTAGGAAAAATACTCGTCCAAACTTAATTTAAATCATAAACGGCTAAGGTGTAACATAATGGAACGATTGAGTAGGAGTATATAAATAAGAACGGATGACACTAAACTAATGCGGGGAAATGCGCACTCCTGAATATTCTCGACTAAGTCGGTGGAACATAACGAAGGACTTCATACACCTATTATAAATACGAGGGGAATGAGGTGGGGTGCCTCATATGATCGGGAACTTGCGGAGCTAGAACGGTTGGACGTATATGAGGTGACACCCGAAGTGCTAGGCACGTCTGTTGGATTCCAGGAGCGGCCTGACAATGTAGTTGAACTCGTCCCTCCTGGGTTCGCCAAACTCCCGAAAGGTACGGACAAATGCCCCGTGCTTCTCAAGTAGTTCCAACCACAACTCGCGATCCATCTGAAATTGATTTGTTGTACGATCATATGACACACCGGGGTATTCAGAATGGCATTCCAAACCTAATACCTCTCCTCAAACCACTTTACG
The DNA here is from genome assembly GCA_958295605.1 of Ajuga chamaepitys. Taxonomy (NCBI): domain Eukaryota; kingdom Viridiplantae; phylum Streptophyta; class Magnoliopsida; order Lamiales; family Lamiaceae; genus Ajuga; species Ajuga chamaepitys. The sequence goes on from OY282500.1 coordinate 21,889,890, forward strand.
CGATCGTAAACACTGATGTATGAAAACCAAGGTTTGTAGCCAAAACGTTCCCTTACGGAGCCACTCATGTATGATAGAGCCCGAGAATTGTGTCTCTAGGGACTAGGAATCCAATTCCCTTGCATCCTCTGACCCTGCACCAATATAATAAGATAATCATCTATTCTTTTGGTCCATTCGAACGCGATGTACCACTCTCAGTCTTCGATCGACAAGGGAGGAGAGCCAAAATCGGGAGAATTGGGCATGTTGTCAGATAGGGGATTCAAATGGGGTTCGACTAATAGCTAACGAGAGATCACTTATTTATGGTGGTGGTAACATGGTGTAAGCCATGTAGAAAGGTGAGCATGGTATTTGGGGGAAGGGGGGTTGCCAAATCAAGTAAAAAGTTATATCTCATCAGTGTATATTGTGTTGAGTGTATAGGTGAACAATCAGCCCTGCTCTGTCACTGTTTTCCATGTGAAAATACAGTGTTTGTGCCACAATATCATCAAACATATCATGCATGAAAGATATTACATGACATGTGCAGGCCTTAGATAAGCACGAAGACTAGTTTTTTGTCTGTTTACGTAGTTTAGGGTTTACATAATCCAGGCGAAGCTATTCCTAAACCCTAGACCTTATAATTGGTGTATTGATTGTAGGGATTCAAATCTGAGATCGCCAAATGTTAGGGAGTTCCAAAGATGGACCCGAATATGATTGAACTGATCATAAATGATTCGCGCTGACCAAGACAAAATAAATATATTTGACCAATCACATATGAAGGAGTCTTTGTAGTCTTTCATCGTGGGATTGGTTCGGGTTTGATCAGAGCAAAATCTTATTTCTCCATTGCCTTCGAAGTACTTCCTTATACCGCAGTATTTATCAATGTAGGTATTCATATTTCATTAGGAATAGCTAATAATGTTCACCCACTATTCTACATGTAAAACTACAGTATTCATGCTCGGGTCAGATTTAAATGTCGGGCATGACAGAACATATAAGACGTAACAAGACTGGTGACTTGAGGCCATGCAGTTTATTCCCACTATCTAAGAAAGTTGGAGTTATCAATCACCCAACCCATAAATTGTTGCTTGGGAAATGTGTATCTAGATTACCAATTCATTAAAGTTGCCATGAAGCCGGAAATAAATACAACTGTGAAGAAACCCTAATAAATAAACAAGTTCCACAATAATATTGCGATTGCTCACCAAAAAACCCACGTGCAATCACCCTAAACGTGAAGAGACGCTTCAACCCTCCCACACCTCCCACTCAAGCACAAAGAAGATGGCTGAATCTAGGGGGAGCAGTCCGCCACAGGTGTTGTGCCGATGTGGCCTAGTCTCGCCTGTAGCAACCTTGTGGAAGGAAGATAATGTAGGACTAAAATTTCATGGATGTGTCAATTACGGGTAATGACAATGCGTCTTTTGACGATTCAATATTGCTAATTCATTAACTCAATCAGTTGAAAGGACATTCTAACTAACCCACTAGTTGCACTACCTAAGAACGTAGGCAACTACAAATCTTTTAGGTGGATTGATCCACTGTTCTGTGTAAAGGGGAGGCGAACCATCTAGGGGCTACTGGCGAGGCTGGATGAAGATATGACGGAAATTAAGTGGCTCAACGAGCAAAACAGGTTGTTGGGTCAGAGAGTTGCGGAGAGCATAGCCCAATTGCGATCGATGACCGGTGGTGGTACTATAAGATTTGACACTATTTGAACGGAGACATTAGAATGTACCGTCCTTGAGTTGGAGTCACAGAATGTTATGCTGATGAACTGGTTGAAATCATTGGAGAATAACAGAGGTAGATTGGGGGTGAAAATAATGGGCAAGTCCCTCACCATCTTGGCTTGTTATGTTATCCGCTAGTTTGGGTGGAGTTGCCTTTGCAAGTTTAGAGAAACCCAACTCAACATGTTGAACTGAAAGAGTAGTCTTTTCATTTTCGACATTAGTAATTTGTAGTTTTTTTTTTCCAACGGGTCAAAATGAATGGTACTATGGTTTGTACCACTGTGTTATGCAGCCATAACTGAATTCCCCTGAACCATTTTTTGTGCAAATTACAATTAGTCATATATGTATTGAGAAACAGCTTACGTCTTGGGGACTCGCCTAAATGCTGCATCAATAAAAGAACGTGTAAGCTTCGTGCCATTATAAAGCGTTCGTGACAATAATACGACCTCGTGTTGTGAAGCATTTATCGTGTCTCTTGTTATAACCATACATTTATATTGTACACCTTCTCCAGATGTCCAGCACAGGAACTTGGGCCCAGAAACATAGATAAGGATGGGAGAGGTCGAGATATGGTGTTAGCATGGGGCGGGTGGTGTATGCATAGGGAATGTAAAAGGTAAGGGGGGTGGTTAGCGTATGGGTCAACTGAGGACGTTGTATTGAAACTTTCGAGTAAGACATGTAATAAAAAAACTTTTGTGCCTAATTTCTTTAACATCGTGCCGTTATTAATACGTTTGTGCCTCATTTCTTTAACGTCGTGCCGTTATTGATTATGCCTTTTTAATACGTTTTGTGAGTAATTTCTTCACTGTTGTGCTTTGTTGATTTTATTGTCGTTCATCGGGGATTTTTTACTGTAGCACGTTTATGTATCTGCGTACAGTGTTGTATCGCCTGCTAAATGGAGAGATATACAAACATTATAAGCTCGAATAATTATTTCGCGTATAAAAAAGTACGTAAAATTCAAACATGAATAGTAAATAAAACTGGGCGGGAGGGGAAGGGGGAATTTAATTTGAATTTTCAAAGTGTACAACTTGAATATATAAATAGGAGAGACCTGCAAAAGCATATAGAGACATGCCGACTGCGACTTTTACGGACAACAACAGCGTACTTCAGGGGGGGAGGGGTGAGTGGGGTGGGCAGATAAAGGGTGGGGGGGCCTCCTGCGTAGGCATGTCAAAATTGATCCTCCCCGCCCCGATCCGCTCCGATCCGAGGCCTTTGGGGCAGGGCAAGATCCGCCCCGATGAAGAATGGGGCATGCCCCGCCCCGCCCCATCCACGGGGCGGGTCAGATGCGGGTCAGGGATCCCGCCCCGCCCCTATGTATGTATAATTTTTTTAAATATATATTATGTATTATTATATAGATATGTATATATATACAAAGAAATATAAAATATATATATATGTATTTATAAAATAAAATTTTATATATAATATGTTATATATATGTCTAGCTAATATATTAGATTATGACTATATCTAGTAAATTTAAATAATTAAATTCTATTTTTTAATAATTAAATTTTAAAAAAATTAAAAATATCGAAACAAAGCTAATGTAAACCTAAAAATTAAAATCCTATTGACTTCAACAAAAAAAATCAAGTTTTTTAACAAAACTATTTTCTTTTATTTAAAAAAAAAAAGATAGGGGCGGGGCAGATCACAGGGCGGATTTTTTTGCCCCGCGGCGGGTCACGGGGCGGGGCGGGGCAGGGGCGGGGTGGGTCAGAAAATCCAGAAACCCGACCTGATCTGCCCCGTTGACATGCCTACTCCTGCGCATGAATGGGGTATTAAGGCGCGTGATATACACCATGAATGGAGCTACATTAGAAAAAATGTTAAATTCTACTCCCTCCGTCCCAGCTAATTTTGCACGGTTGATCGGATACGGATGTTAAGGAAAAATAGATTTTGGGGAATCTTTGACTTTTTAAAGGTGAAGATTTTGAGGGTGGAGATTGTGAGAGAAATTTCCTTTTTAAGGTGTACAAAATTAAGTGGGACGGACCGAAAAAGGAAAGTATGCAAATTTAAGTGGGATAGAGGGAGTATAAGTTATTAGAATCTTGACATACTTTATCTAAAGTTAGTGAAGGGTGCTAGATCTGACCCTTTTCACTTTATGAAATTTGATTTTAGTAAATTGTTTAATTTCATCACTTAATTAAATATTATTATTTTAAAAATAATACTTCCTCCGTCTCGACTTAGTTTGCACACCTGATCCGGCGCGTATATTAAGAAAAAACAGATTTTGTGGAATCTTTGACTTTTTTAAAGGTGGAGATTGAGGGTGAAGATTTTAAGGGTGAGGATTATAAGATTTCTTTCCATTTTAGGGGTGTGCAAAATAGGGTCGGACGACCGAAAAGGAAAAGTGTAAAAATTAGGGCATGACGGAGGGAGTATATCATAAAAATTAATTTAACTCACCTTCTTTTTCTTCTTTATATTCCTCAACCTACAATACATTCACTCAGAACATGTAATACATTTAAGTATAGATGATGATATATTTTCACAATGATACTTTTACTTATCAAATGTAATACCTTTAGGCATAATTAGTAATATATTTTGACTCATGGTCTACGTTTAATTTAGTTCAGTTTATTTTAGTTTTAATTCAGTTGCGTTCAATTCACGAATTTAAGATTAGATTCGTTGTTCGTATAATTACAAGAGACCTCTCATATACTATTACCGAGTCGACACCTGTTTTGGTTATTTATTTATTAGAAAATCTCAACAATTTATCTGAATGCATAAGAGTGAATTCTGGAACCAAAGGTGAAATAATCCTGAATAAGACAAAGAAGAGATAAAACTTCAGAAAACAAAAGGCAGAGATTGATTTATTAGCAAGAAATAAGAAATTGTAGTGGTGACATTACAATCACATGACAGCAACAAGCAGAAATTGCAGAAACAGAAAACGAAATTATTCAGAGTTTAGAAGATCCGATGGGATGATGGATGACAATATGGTTATAAGCATCAAGGGTGAGGAAATCATCCAACGTTGGCACTGTGCACTGCCTAGTGAAAATCTTGCAAGCCTCTTTATACATCCCCTTCTGGAACTTCTCCTTCCCAACCTCTCTCTCAATCCTCGCCATTTCCTCATCCACCACTCTCCCGAAGAGCTCACGTGTCACTCTAACGCCGAGGCCGTCCCCATCCAACTCCACGCCGTATTTCAGCCACTGCCAATTCTGGACTCGGCTTATTTCGGCTGTGGCAGCGTCCTCCATCAGATTGTAGAGGGGGACGGAGCCCGTGCCGGTGAGCCACGCAGCAACGTACTGGATACCCACCCTTGTGTTCAGTCGGAGGCCGTCCAGCGTGCGTACGCCTCGAGGGATCTGCAAGAGGTCTTCCTCCGTCAGGGTGGCGGCTTCTGCCCGTTTTGCGGACTGGATTTGGTTGGCGTTGTTGCCCATATTGCTGGTGAAGACTTCCATGATAGCTGGGATAAGTCCCGGGTGGGCTGCCCAGGTTCCGTCGTGACCTGCCCGCACTTCTCGCAGTTTGTCCTTCTTCACCAACTCTAGAGCTGCCTCATTTGCTTTTGGATCGTCCCGGATTGGAATCTGTGCTGCCTGTTAGACACATTCAAGAATGGAAGATATCAATTATTACAATGTTAGCAGCAATCAATCCTGGATGTTTTAAAACTAATGTAATAGTGAAGGATTGAAAAGAAAGATCAGTGTATAGGTAGAAGAATAGCATACCATCCCTCCCATGGCATGGACTCCTCTTCTGTGACAGGTCCTAATGAGTAAATCGGAGTAACTGCGCATGAAGTGCTGAGTCATGCCGACTTGAACTCGGTCGGGGAGGAGGCGATCAGGGTGAGCCTGGAAGGTCTTGACATAGCTGAAAATGTAATCCCATCGGCCGCAGTTCAAACCCACAGAATGATCTTTAAGTTCGTAAAGAATCTCATCCATTTGAAACACTGCTGGAAGAGTTTCAATGAGTACAGTGGCTCTGATGCTCCCCTTTTCAATTCCAGCCATTTTCTCTGCCATTTCAAACACATTGTTCCATATCCTTGCTTCTCTCGAGTGCTCCATTTTGGGGAGATAGAAAAAGGGGCCGAACCCTTCTCCTTGAGTCTTGCGAAATGGTGACCAATTGTGGAAGAAATAGAGCCCAAAGTCGACCAAGCAACCGGTGGCAGGCTCACCGTCGATGAAGACGTGAGCCTCGGGCAGGTGCCAACCTCTAGGGCGGACGAAGAGCTTAGCCGTTTGTTCGTTAAGCTTGTAAACTCTGTTTCTAGCTTTGTCATGGAAGCTTATGCTGCCATTAACAGCATCCCTCAAATTAACATGCCCTCGCATCAGGTTCTCCCAGGTCGGTGACAGTGCATCCTCAAAATCAGCCTACAGCATTAATTTCGTATTTCAATTCTTAATTCATGCGAAAAGATATCACTATGAAAGATGGAATCAGAATATTACGATGAAGCACATCTCCAACCGTTGTCATACGCAACGTAGATATCATCTACAACAACGGTTATCAGCCGTTGTTTTTTATTCAATAACAGTAGTTTGTGACAGTTGTTAAAGTAAATCACCTACCGTTGTTGTAGATATTACCACTAAGCCAACGTCTATAAACCGTTGTCGTTTGCTCAATAACAACGGCTCATGAATCGTAGCTTTTTACGGTGGGTCTACCACTACAAATCTCAAACCCCCTCTAACAACTGTCAAAAGCCGTTGTATTTAAGCTTCTTTGTGATAGTGACATTAAAAACAAAGACGTAAGTAACATGCATAATGTATTGATAAACACCATTTTGAAGGAAGTAATGGAGTGATGTAGTAGAGAAGTAGCACGTAACCATAAAAACTTTAGCCCCAGAATTGAGTGCATTGATGACCATCTTCCTCTCGACTGGGCCGGTGATCTCGACCCGGCGATCCGCGACGGCAGGAGGAGGCGGTGCACAGAGCCAGTCGGCCTCTCTGATATTCTTAGTGGCGGGATCAAAGGCAGGCAACGCCCCATTGTTGTACCTCATCTTAGCCTCCTTCCTGCACTCCATCGCATACTTAATGTGATTTCGAAACTGCCTCTGCAAAGTCGCCACAAATTCGAGGGCATCCTTGGTAAGAATTCGAGCAAATTCAGGGTCATATCTTCCCCTAATATCCACACCCTCAGGGACATCATATCCCACCACCCTTTTCCTTTCCTTTAAAGGACTTTGAACAAAGCTGCTCTCAAAACCCACCATTTTTGTTCTTCAACAAATTAGGAAGCAGTAGTCAAGGTGGTAGTCGCTGGATATATATATATATATATATATCAAGAGGTGGACGGCAATGGGATAGGCATGAAACTATGGGATAATAATAGAAATGGATTGATTTGCGTCAGCTAATGGAAGAGATATGGGCACATAAGATATGTTGGCTTTGAATAATGTGCCATCTGCCTTGGGAAATGGGTTTTGGTTTGCTCAGGATTAGAGGGATCATTGGAGCTTCGCGGCTCGGATTCAGAGATCATTATCTTTTTCTTAATCCGAATTCAACCTCTCAATCTAAGTGCATGATGGATGGGGCTGGGGTGGTGGCTGAAATATCGTTGGCTGAAGATAGTGGTTGGAGTTAGTGATTGAAAGAGTAAAAAAAGGTTAAATATTTAATCAACCTGAACTATCAGATTTTTACAGTTCAGTACCTAAACTTTTTTTTCACCGAAGTATACGATTTCGACAAGTTGCAACCCCCGACGATTTTTTTTGGCCAAATCATACGCACGTGACCCTCACATGCAAATTTAGGGCTGTTTTGATATTTTTCTAATTTTTGGTGCAATTTTGTAAAGAATAAAATTATATCAACTGGACCTAAAATTAATAAACTCAAAATCACCATTCTTGTAAACCAGAATTTACTCCGGTAAACACCTCCAATGGCGGCGTCAGCGTTATCGTCGGGATAAGAGAGCATCTGAGAAGTGACGGGTAATTCAGAAGCGAGTTGAAATTGAGAATTGAAATCGATGAGAACAGGAGCGGAATGTGCGTCTGAGGAAGGGAAGAAAGTGGGATCGCAACCCAAATCGAAATCATTGTCAAAATTGTTGTTGAATATAGAAGGCAGTAGAGATTTGGGTGGTAAAAAGGGGGGAATCTGGTGTGAGGGGTCTAGGGAGAAGGCCTGGGAGGAAGAACAGGAGGAAGATGAATCTAATGGATTGAAAATGAAGGGTGCTAAATTCAGGGGGCCATGAAATAGCTTCAAATCTTCTCCGTCCATCTAGACGGTGGCGTTGGAGTGAAGTGGCCTATGGCCCTTTGCCTTGTCTTGATTCTTTATTATGTTCTTCCTGTTTTGTGCTTAAAAGTCAAGATTCATTTTCTCCAAAAGAGTTTCATACACTAGTAAGTCGGTAAAGAATGGAATGCAGTCCGGCGGGTGAGAATGACCGCGGCGGACGCATGGCGGCGTTCAAGGTGGAGGCAGCGGAAGCTTTGGCCGGGTTGGCTGGGAACTCCTCCCCGCGCGGCGGCGCTTCGTTTTTGAGGAAATAGGGTATGGGTAAAAAAATTATTTTTTTTATTTTATTAAGGTTAGGTCCTTGTGTTTTAGTTTTTTTTATACAAAATTACCCCAGAAATCAACAAAATATCAGAGAAGTCCCAATTTCGCATGTGAGGGTCACGTGCGTGAGATTTAGCCGGAAAAGATCGACGGAGGTTGCAACTTGTCGAAATCGTGTACTTCAGTTTGCAATCGGTGAAAAAAAAAGTTTAGGTACTGAACTGTAAAAATCTGAATAGTTCAGGTTGATTTAAATATTTAACCCGTAAAAAATGATGTTTGTTTGAGTGGTTAGGGGTAGTAGTTATAGTGTAGGATATGATTTTAATTGTAAAATATAATGTGATGTATGTAAGAGTTTGTTAATAATGATTAATTTTATGATTAAAGTGGTATTAGAACTTGTAGTGATTTGTAGTGGTTAGGCCAACTTATGTAAACAAACATAGGAAGGGGCTGGGGTAATCCATCAGGGATTGGGCCAACCCCAACCAAACATACCCTAAGTGAATTGAGACCCGCAATTTAGATAGATTTTTACTCAGATCGCAGGTCGACCAGACAATTCGCTTCCAATCTAAATAATATAAAAGAAAAAGTTTACCTATTTCTATTTTTATAGAAATCTAAAACAATTGTCCAGACGGTACTTTTTATAAGGGGTCATTCAAGTTCGACCTATTCTAGATCTGAATCTGTTTAGGATCAGTATTAATACTCAATTTTTGGGCATGGTCGTGTTGAAAATTGCTACTCCTAATTAAAGATGGTAATTTCGCGGCCCAATTCATTGAGGCCAATGCATATATTAGGTGGATCGGGTAGTTCCAAATATTTGTCAGGCTAAATTTTATTGGGCAAACTCCAACTCATCCCTTTAAATAAACTATAAGTTTTTTGTTGGTCCGTTGTCCATAAACCTTTTTTAAGATCCTTATGGTCCAATCTACTTATAATGTCAGGCGAACTGGGATTGTCCATCGAATCAGATTGATTTTTCAACCTCTAAGATGTTAGGGGAGTTTGCGTTAATCGGGTGGGATCATGGTATCTGGATTCCATCCCAAGTAGGGGTGTGGAAAAATAAAAAAATACCACACTTACCAGCGCTTAAATCATTTTTGGTCCCGTAACTTTTCACTTGTACAATTTTGGTCCCAAAAAAAGTTAAAAATTCAATTTAGTCCCGTAACTTTGGAATTGGTCCAAATTTAGTCCATTTTTTCGCCGTCGATGATCAATTTGGCCGGAAAATTGCATGTATTGGCCACCAGACTCGTTTTTTAATCCAATTTTTACATACCTGGCATCGGTAAGTGATTTTGAAGTAAAAATAACATTAAAAATTAAAAAAAATAAAAGAAAGAGGATTTTTTTTATTTTTTCTCGTTTCTCATCACCTCGTTGGTGCCACATATTAAAAATTCTGTTGGAAAAATGAGTCATGTGAATGATACATGCAATTTTCCAGTCAAATTGATCTTTATCGGAAAGAAATGGGACTAAATTTGAACCAATTACAAAGTTACAGGACTAAATTGAATTTTTAACTTTTTTTGGGACCAAAATTGTACAACTGAAGAGTTACGGGACCAAAAATGATTTTAACCCCACTTACCATATCGAAAAAATACCAAAATTACTTAATTTTTTGTATATAGAATTTTTTTGATATAGCAAAAAAAAGTCGGTATGGTAACACATGAGAATTCAAAAAAGTTAATACTTCCTCCGTTCCATACTAATTGACGTTTTAGGCTGAAAGGGAAGAATTAAGGATTGTATATTTTTACACATATACCCTCAGCTAAAGATTTGACCACATCAAAATATCTCTGATAGATTGAAAAGTAGAGATATTTTAGGATTGAGTCAAGGAGAAAATTAGTAGAGTTGATGAAAAATATGTAAAACGTCAAATAATTGGAAAAGAGAAGAACATCCTAAAACGTAAATTAATATGGGATGGAAGGAATATATCGGTATATATGTATACTAATTTTTTTCATTATATTTTGGCAGTTTTGTATACCAAAAATTCTAAAGGTATACTGAGAAAATTTCGATTTTGATATATACCAAAATAAATAGTTAGTAACCGTATAAACCAATATGGACACAATTTGGTGTATCAAAATTTCGTATCTACTGCAACCTTCGACATTCGGTACAATCAAAGACGGAGGCAGTACATGATCAAGGGGGCACGGGGCCCGCCTAAAAGTTTCAAACAACGGATTATATATATAATATATATGTGCATGCATTTTATCTTAAGCTTCTGTTGCTTAGTGGATAGGCATTTGTTTTTACAACAAAATGTCACCGGATCAATTCCCTACAAGAGCAAATATTTTACCTTCCTTCTTTTTGAGTTGTTGGCCAATTTATCAGCAAATATTTTTTCCTTTTTCTTTTAGTGTTGTTGGTCCATTTATCAACAAATTCTTTTTTTCTTTTTGCGTTGTTGGCCCATTTATCAGCAAATATTGCCATTTTCCTTTTGTGTCGTTGCCGGTCACTAGAAATTTATTAAGTTCATTTCAACTTTTTTTATTTAATTGTGTTTATTTTATAACTTGTTTCTTAAATTTTTATATTGTTGTAAGTTGGGTCCCCTGAGCGTAATTTCTGGCTCCGTCATTAAGCACAATACTGGTAGGTAGTTTCCATATACCAAAAAATTATGTCCGGTAATATTATGAAAGATGAGGTACATTATACTGTATCGAAGTGTCCCTAATCTCAAAGTAAATACCTTTACTATATTTTGTGTTAATAAACTACGACACATTATCTATAATTCTTCGGTAGAACTATTGGAGGATGAATTTAATTAAAAGGTGTTGATTCGGATTTTAATCGATTAAGGTAATATGGATTTAATTTGAGTGAAATTAAATAGTAAATTGAAAACTATGTTTTAAGAAGATAAATATAACTTTTGAAATTTTTCAAAATCTATTGATCATCAATGAGTGAGAAATTGATGATTAAAATTAGTCATATTAATGGGGTGTTTGCACTATCTTCTAATTTTGAGAAAGTGATCAAAACTAGACACATCCGGCCTTGAGTTTTTGGGGGGCATAGCTTTTGAAAATTCTCAAAACCGATCGATCATCAATGAGTGAGAAATTGATGGTTAAAGTTAGTCATATTAACGAAGTGTGTTGAACTTACTTCTGATTTTGAGAAAGTAATTAAAACTAGAGACACATCCGGCCCTGAGTTTTTGGGGGTGCCCTGTGCGAATAATCAATAGGTGCTTAATTATCATAAAAACGAAAAAGTTGAAAAGAGTGAATACAACACAAGAAATCAACTACCACAAGCCGATAGGAAGTTTCGAAAGCTAGAGAGTACAACACCACGGAGAAAAGTTGAACAACAAATGAGAGTTAGCCAATAATGGTGCTGCCATAAGCCAGTAGGAAGCAATGAAAAACCCATACAAAGCAAACCAAAATTATTCACCGGTAAGAATGAACTGGTAGAAGCTTTAAAAAGCTGCATAATCTCCACAAGACCGTGAAAAGTGGCAAATCAAACGGATGAATGAACGCCAAGCCATCTACCAAAATCCGATAGGAATGCTTCGAAAAGCATAAAAGAGCAGTCGTCACAATGAAGAGGAGTCCCAGCGTGTTGGTCTCATTAAAATCCATCAGCGGCAAAACCTCGAGGGAAAAAACAAAGATGAGAAAAAGAACCGGATAAGCACCCAAAAATCAAGAGTAGCGAGAAAAATTCTGCATGGAAGTTTTTGTAGCGAAAGATCAACTAGACTAATGTAGTTCTAAGGAACTGGTACAACTAGAAGTGTAGCCTTTGAATGATAGGTGAAGTTGAGACTTGAGCACCGTGTACAAAGGTTGTAATTTGTTAGCAACTTAGTGAATTTTCTCTTTGTGTGAGGAAAGAGTTGATATAGAAGGAATACCCCCACCTTGGAACCACTATAATTCTTTGTGTACTTATTTTTTTTTCCTTTGTTTATTTTATAACTATTGTTACTAACTGTCTTTATTATCTTGATTTGAAAATTGTTGTACAACTTCTACTGTGCACAAAAATTATAAGACATTGCTTGTTGTACGTCTCAAAACGAACATATTGCAGTAAGCTGATTGTTCTGTAGGAACTTAACGTTATAAGCTCTGCTGTAAGATCAGATCGAACTCAATTGACATAGTATGCAAACGTCTCACTTCAGGGTATCGTGACAACCCACCTATCTTTTTTGGAAAACCAGCTTGTATAATTTCACAACTATTCAGAGTTATATATGTAGAATATAATGAGTAAATAGTAACGGTACTAGGGCAGTCAAGGCGGTGCCGCTGCACGGGACCCCACCAGCAAGAGCCTTGATTCTTTTTAATTACTTTTATATATATATATATATATATATATATATATATGTATAATATTATTTACAGATGACTAAGATGTAACAATTAATAGCACATTTGAATTTGTAAGGCGTGACCGAGGAAGTTCGTGTGCTTTGATGAGGTTGTGCATTCGATAAAAAGATGCATGCAATTAGGGTGCCTTAGGTTCCCATCTAGTAAACAATAAAAAAATTGTTTTATTTACTCGATTTTAAAGAAACTATGCAGTTGAAAAATAAGTTTCCGTTTTTCATTTTTTTTTTATACTTAAGGATATGGATAACTAATATCCTTATCCTGAAGAGTAACATTGAAAAAGATTATCTACCTTATCCTTATCCTATACAATTATCCAATGAGATGGGATAAATGTGCTATCCTTATTCGCCGAAGTAAACGAGGCCTAAAGAAAGGTTGCTATCCTCTGAAAAAAATAAGTTCCACTACAACATAGATACACACATACACGCGGTTTCCATCCTGTACACACATTAGTAAATTGTAAAAGCTGTAGCAAATTTAGTTGGCGTATATTGCTGAAGTCGACACTTTTTAAAACGAATACTTTTTTGTGTCTAATTTGAGTCGCAGATATAGAATCACCCAAAATATAGGTAACACCATCGACTAACTGTATAATTAGATCCTGTATGTACATACCTACAAAAATTATTTATCATGTTGTTCAAACTAATCCTCAAACATTCCTTCATCTGATAATCTTAAAGATTCAGTACCATTCACATGCGGTTGGTTGGACACAGTGGAGCTTGGAGAGCCCAATATGCTGTAAAGGAACTCGTCATCCTCATCATCGTCGTCGTCTTCTTCACCTGAATCGTCATCTTCATCATATTGTTTGGGCTTGATTCCAAGTTTTTCCCTCTCCATTTGCTGCTTCATGACATCTTCATACGACATCTCATACCAAACGGTTCCTTTTCCAACTATCGATTTGTTGTGCGCGTCAGTCATGCGCTCTTGCTTGCTCTTCTCAGAATTCTTTGGCTCCCCCCAGTAGTCATATCGATACAAATTACTATCAGGGTCATACTGGTCCTTTCCAAAGAAACTCGGGTCCACATATCTACCGGGCTCTTCCAACGGAAGTCCAAGCGCCTGACGGCTGCAAGTCACACAACAGGGTTAGTAACAAGCTACTTATCAAATAACCAATGCTTCTCCATAATTATTTTAGTTTTTGGATAATCCTGTAACCCAAATAAGTGGTCTTAACAATTTGAAGACTCAAAATATACCAAAATAAAAGTATGACTATCCTTCCACAGCTAGTTTGGAGTATGATTGTTTCATTAAAATCGGTGAAGAATCGGAAAAAAGGTGAACAAAATTTGGAGAGTAAACTTACCAGCTTATATCACGAAGGAAGGCTTCTCTTTCTTCAAATGATCTTCGCCAATGGATAAAGTCATATTCATCCATTTCCTCATTTCGCCTCAGCTTGGTAATTTCGTACGTCTCTCCTCTTTCTTCCGCTTCTTTTGCTAGTTTTGCATGGAGCTAAAGTAGAGCAAAAATAAACGCTTCAGAGAGAGAGAGAGAACATCAACCCTGTCTTGGACACCAAATGATCACCCAAACAGGGATCTTTTGTGTAAAATTGAGTGCAACGAACCACTAGCCTCTACCTAAATGCTAAAAATTAACATAATATTCCTACAATCATCAATAAGTTAAAGAAAAGGAGAAGGCATCAAATTCTCATGCCAAGAGCGCCCCACCCCCCCCCCCCCCCCCAAAAAAACCCTTTTCAATTTGTTATCATTAAGATTTTTAATGACCAAAACCTAGTTTCCTTGCATTTTTTATAAGTCTGAGTAACCTTACTAAATTTCACAGATCAACCTGATCCTAGTTAAATAATACTCCTCCGTCCCAAAATAAGATTTTTGTTCAAAAAATTGTCTCACAAAAGTCAATATCTCATTTTATTAGTCAAAGTGAAAATTGATATATCTAATTTTATCAACAAGTTAAATTTGATTGAATAAGTCAAATCAATAACTTAACATAATTTTACAAATGATGATTTTTGGTTTTCAGAAAGTTATACCTTTGTCTAATTAAACAAAATAAAATGTTGTACATTTCAGGATTCCTATTTTGAGATTGAAGGAGTAATAACAATGTCGTACAAAGGGAAAAGTAATGATTATTTGTAGGAAATAGTCATACAAACCTGACGCTCAGCAATTGCAGCCTCCAAATCAAGTTCTTTTACACTCACTTTCTGTCAGTGAGTATTGAGCAATGTCACATAATGATTCCAAGAAGAAACCATATAACGAAAATTGAAAAATAATTACCACCGTCATTCTGGGAACTACGGTTTTCTTATAATAAGCTTTTCCGAACTCTACATTGTTCTCTTCATCAAACTCTTCCTCATCAGCCAATGCCGTTAACTTTTTTCCTTTATATTTATCAGGGTTTGCCTCCATATCATCCAAGATCATCTGTTCAGCATTATGTATCTGCCATAGCTGCAAAAAAAGAAAAGAAGAGAAAAAAAAGAGAAGGATGAGATTGATAGTGTTAGTGAACTGAAACTATACCATGCTACAAACATGGTAGACTATGGTTTTAAAATTGCAAATACTAAAATAAAATTTATATAACCTAACTTTTTAAATTCGCAAACACCACTGCACTCTGATTGTGCAATCCACTTGGTTTATAAGCTCTCACTGTCCAAATCAGTTCATTAAGTTCTAAAAATTAGCAATGCGCGTGATTTACTGCATTGAAACAGTCTAACATTGCATCTGGAGTGAAGGATCTGAATAAATTCATAAAGAACACACGAAAGGTTGTTTGGATTGGGTTCATTTTATAATGGATTTGGTTGAGTTTGGTAGATTTGAGACCCACTCTATACTGAGTCAATCGAGTTCATTCCCCCGAGTCCTCTCAAACCAAATTTGTCAATCCAATTGCAATCTAACGAAATGTATACTTGAGACAACTCTAAAAGGCTAAATTAGTGGCATGTGTTCAAAGTGGACCACGGGTGGAATGCCCACCATGATAGCCAAAACAATCAGAATTTTTGCTTTTCCTATCACCACGGACACCAAGCATAGCTTGATTCAATGAGCTATTTATTGAAGTATACAGACACATCTGTTAGCAAATCTTTATACAGCTACGGCCAAATACTCTTTGTCAAGGGCAAGCATACCTTTTATAGTTAAGTTTATAGCAGAAGCTATAGGATTGTTAACACCCAATCATCATTAAGCTTCATTTTCCTTTTTCGGAAGCAAATACACGAATTTCTGCAAGATCTCAAGCGAAATGATGTGCGGATATAATGACTATTTATTTGAAGACTAAAACTAATCAATTCTTTCTCAAGAGGGGAATTCTAATTTTCATTGGTTTCTTGTTGTTTTCCACATTTTATAAATGTACAGTACAATCAAGTAATATGAATGGTAGCTATGGAGAAAATTAAATTAAATTTATTTGTTGAAAATATGTTGGTAGTGACACATTATTGAACCTGCTAGTCTTCTTACATTTAGAAAAGTGTCATACTTTAAAGATATCAGGATTCACAAAGCAGGCATAAACTGTGCTAAGGCCAAATGTAAAAGTTGGTTGTGTTGTTATTACACAATTTTTTTTTTCTTTTTTTCTTTTTTTTTATATGAGAAACTTGAGCAAATTTATTAATGAAAGGGATGAGAGGTCCCTATCAGAAGCGTACACCCAAAAAGGAGAAAAAATTAAACCATGATGTAGCACCAATTCATAGCTAAGTCAGAAACATGAAAGCCATTATTAAAATTCCTATGACTAGACAACCAAAGTGCTACTCTAATTTTAATCCTCCCCCACACTTCCTCCTCAGTTTCACTACTATTATAAAAAGTCCTCCTGTTCCTTTCTAGCCATATAGAAGTAAGGCAACCATCCGAAGAACTCAAGAGATGACGCCAGGTACAAAAAGACCTAATATCTAGTGAACTTGCCCATTTCAAAACATAAAAAAGGACTCAACCTGTTGATTAACAATAAATTTGACAAGCTGCATGTGTTATTTTTTATGGAAATAATAGATAAAGTATGTTCCCGACAAATATACCAACAAAAATAACTTGTTGCCTCTCATGACATATTGAGATTTGTATATTCCTTTGAAATTTTAGACTTACTCCAAATTAAATGAATTTATGCCTAAGATTACCTTATCAACATACGGGTGATTTGATAATAAAGGTTCCTCCTCCCATTTAATTCCAGGATCCTTCCTAGGAATAGGAGGTCTTCCACAATCACGCTGCAAAAGAAACAAATAGCTCAGTGCATAATTGGGCTTGATATCTTGATCTGGGAGGCCTATTTAGTAAGCAATGGATTAGAATTTCATTTGAACATGTCCAGCCAAAAGATCAGAACAGTAAAGAGAAGAATACTAGAGCATGTCACATGAAAAAATCTGAAGTATTGTTTCATATAAAGATTACACAAAATCATATTAATCTCCTTGAATAGTAAAACTACAAACATATAATAAACATAGTATGTCCCTAGTGAAAAACATGTGACTGATGATTGTATTCATTTATAAATGTGTGTGTGTGTGTGTGTGTATATATATATTGTTAGAAGCAAGATCATCTAGGTGTTTGTCACAAGTGATGGAGGAGATATGATAAAGAAAGGAAGTTCTTGTGGGCAAAGATCATAACAAGCAAATATGGCTTACCAGAGAACAACTGGGACGTGAGCCTTGCACTTAGAACTAAGTTCTGAAGTCCATGGAAGTTCATATCTCGGGTCTATTCAGATTTCGTGAAATTGGTAAAAGTCCAGGTTGGAAAAGGTAATGTTGTGAGGTTTTGGGAAGACTCCTGGTGGGGGATCAACCTTTTCAAGACCAATTCCCTTCCTTGTATTGCATCTCCCAATATTATAGTAGGCTGATATCCTATTTTTATTCCACAAATCCTGAACAGGCTACTGTAGCCTCCATATCATGGACCTTACATTTTTTCAGAAATCTCAGACAAATCGAAATCATTGAATGTTGCTCTTTAGAAGAAGTGTTTGATTGGGTCAGTCTGAGTCTTGCTAAGGATGATTTCCGTTTTGGATTTCTGATAATTCTGGAATTTTTTCATGCAAATCTTTCTTCTAATCTTTATTCCTAAAGAATCAACAAGTCATTTCCGATTCTTTAAATCTGTATTGAAAGTCTCAGTACCTAAAAAGGATTCAGTTTTTCTCATGGTTGTTGGTTCATTGTAAGGTATTAACCTGTGACGTGTTTCAAAAACGCTACCCAAATGTACCGCTGTCCCCCTATTGGTGCGTCTTTTGTAGAAGTGATTCTGAGAACACGGATCACACTTTCATGTACTGTTCCTTTACTCTCTCTCTCTCCCTCTTTGGAATAGGGTTCTAGCGGTTCTGAATCTGGTTCGGGCAGCCCCCAGTCTTAAAAGAACGTTTTATGATAAATTTTGGCAATTCTATAAGCAAAAGAGCTAAATTGTGGTGGGATATTGTATTACAAGCTTTATGTTGGTCAATTTGGCTAGAAAGGCATAGGAGAATATTTCAGAAGATGTATGGGATAACTCAAGATTTTGCATGGTGGATTTCCACTTATAAGGAATTTAGGGGTTTTCATATTTCTGATATCCAAAGAGATGAGCATTTTACTATAGCGGTATGAGTTTAGTTTGTCTTTCGGGGATTCCTCATCCCTCTGTAATTATCCATTTTATGAATAAAAGTTCCGTTTCTTATAAAAAAAAAAACAAAAAAAAATATATATATATATACATATTGGTTAATGATGAAAAACCAGCACTTCGTTATTACTATGTAAGTTAAATTTTCTATAAAGTGATTTATATTCAGCCAAAATTTTCTATAAAAGAGTTTATACACTATCAACAAACAGAATATAAACTAGACCAAAACCTCAAGCAGGTTAGAATTTACTCACACGTAATTCATCTGGATTGGTATCGTCACGATGAAATATTGGGGGAAAGTCGAACTTATTGAAGCTGCAAGCACGAGACCATATATGATATCCATGAGTTCAGAAATAATCAGATGGAATTTATGATATTATTAGCAGAAAATCAGATTTATATTTGTTTACAAATAGAAAGGCACAAAATCCATAGAAAATATTAGGACACATAGTGCCTCTGAAATTATATATTCATGAATATGAAGCTTACATTAGGTGATCGATATTGGGATAGACAAACCGCATCTCTATAGGGAATCGAAAGCGATAAGGATTTCGCTTAGCCTGCATACAGAGGAAAAGATATAAAATAACTCCTCAGCGAGCATGATCTGTGGAAAGTTGGCCGTTTAAATTAAATTTTGAGTTAAAATGAGCTAAGAAACGTCTCCGTGTTTTTGAACCACACGAAAAACATTTTCATATCGTATAGTGAATTTGAAAGGTAGGATACTCTAACCCTTTTCAAGATAAATTAGTAAAACAAACTCGCATTCGTCAGTTAGTTAATATGACACTTTCATGTTGCATTCGTCAATTAGCTAATACTCTAACCCTTTTCAAGATGGGTCCTTGCAGTTAGTCCCATGAATTGGATTCAATAATAATACTAAAGGGACACGTGACAAATCTTCTTAACCAGTGAATTTAGTGCTTCACCCAATCACCCGGAATTTTTTGAAGCATCTATTTCTTGGTAATATATATATATATATATGGGTGACATCACAAAAATATTATCTTAACAAAAAAAAAAATTGACCTAATTCCTAAGAGTCTTTACATCACCGGCCATTCAAAGCTTATGATTTTTTCTCATTCAATCTTTTCCCAGCATTAGCTTTTGCTTTTTCAAAGTGGCAAGAAGAATAATCCTTTTCAAGTCTTTCAACTATGATGAATTAGGTGACAGTAATCTATATAAAACGAATTATTATCACCTAACAAAGTGATGCATAACTAAAAATCAAAGAGAGGAAATGAGGGTAATGATAATATATATAAGAACAATCACAGTTAAAATTACTTACCAAAATTTCAACAATGACATGCATACCAACTTTGATGTGATGTCGGATCCAGTACCAGTCATTACGTTTGATAGGGACCCACCTGAAATGCATCGGATACATTACACCATCTTATGCAAAAGTCTGTTGATGAAAGATAGATAGAGGCAGGTGTAGTGGGTGATGAATACGAATAACGCAGTTACGCAAGTAAGGATGAATTTGATATGAATAAAGTAGTCAGTAGAACTAAGTTCAAGCTATGGAGCGATAGATTCCATGTGGTGGCCTACTAATTCTCATCCATATGAATGCGAGCCCCAGCTGAGGTAATTAATTTTAAATAGCAATGAGCTTTATATATCACACGTGTTGCACCAAAGCTTGACTAATCTATTAGGTGAATATATGAGGATCGACTACATTGCATCCCCATCGAGAGAAAAAATATTTTTGCTCAAGAAGCAGCATAGTGAACATCATAACTCCTAAGAAACTCTAATGCTTGTAGACAAATTGTATTGATGAATCGCTATCCAGTGAAGATTTACAGAGCACTAAGGACAAGTGCTTTCAGATAAATAGTAATCAAGGTTTTTTTATATACGTTAGCTCTTCTTTAACATGCTGGGCAGACATACAGAAGACTTAACTATTATGGAAGAGGAAATTTATGCCTATGAATTTTAGGCGGTTTGGTTACTGATGGTTGATAAAAATTGTTCTGATTGGAGAAAGCAGTATGAAAAAGTCCTCTGTTTAACATCTATGTGAACAACTGCTCCAACTTATAGCGCAACGCTGTTGCCACGTACAGATAACTGGAAATGTGACTCAAAAACCACTGTTCCCGTTTGCCTGGGGGAAAAAGCTGGCACAAACTTTATGCACATTGCAATTTACATCCTAATCTGAAAAAATGTCTACCTCGGAAAAATGAAATAGTTAAAAAGGCAAAACTTATTTAATCCTCATTTTGATGGATAGGGAGGACATGCACGATTCACTTATCTGCCAATGCGCAACAGTTCAACAACTTAAATTATATGATGAGCTACGAAACGTTATGGTTACAGCTTCCTAAATTTACTTTCTTTAGATAGTTAAAGTATCTTTGCAGTTGTCTGTCCAATCATTTTTAAGCTATACGTAATTTCACGCACATCAATTCAATGAACAACTATGGAGTACTTGCAATTCTGATCTGGAAATATATGAAAAGTCGAATGCTGATAATTAACCCCCTTTGACATTAATATCCACCCAAATATCAAATGATTGATACCCTTCAAATCACACAAGTATGGGTTATCATGTATAACATTTACATTGAGTACAATGCTAAAACCAACTAAATTAGTCACTGATGGTATGGTGCTATATTATGAGGTTGACTCACATTTTTAGAAGATCAAGAGGCAGCATTAAATGTTCTGAGTATTTCAGCAGAAAACAGGATGCATCATTGTTTTGGCATTTCTGAACAAAATTGGGAGTCCCCCACAAATTATGGTCACTAATCAAGGATTTAAAGTATAGATAGAGCAGTGCTAGGTAAAGAATCTATTTGTCAACATAGTTGACTTTATGGAAAGTAATCCATTTCTAATGATTTAAATTCTGTAGAGGTGCAGCAGCGATAGGTAAAAAACCCAATTTTTAAAATTTTAGGAAAGCGTGCATTATGTCCAAATTGTCAGAAACATACACTCCTGGGATTCAAGGTGAAGAACAGGAATCATCACAACACTTTTTAAGGAATTCCAGAAGAAATATTGCATACCCATCATGCACGCCTCCAATGTCAACAAATGCTCCTTGATAAAGATGCACAGCAGTCACTTTACCCGCACAAATCTAAATTAGAAAAGGAGAAAAAAGAG